>CABHPH010151317.1:0-13454 GCA_902168325.1 Peromyscus nudipes | reverse complement strand
CAGAAGAGATCCATGGAAGCGCCTTACTGTGATGTACAGAACAGCCGTGGAGCTTCAAGGGCAATCAGAGCAGCTCAGAGAAGTGGCACTAGGTCTATCTTGCTATCAAAAAGTCACTACTTCTTGAATGGGGGGGGGCCCAGAGTTCCGAGAGTGAAAGCAGAGCCAGGGAGGTCAGGAGTGCAGAGCCATTCCCGGGATCAGGGCTCCTTCCTCTGCAAATGTCCTAGTGCCCTGGGTTCAAGTGCTGGGCTGTCCAAGAACTGTATGTTATGTAACAGTTTCCTCTGAGATTGACACACTACATTCTGCTGGGAAACTCTTTAAACAGGAAGGTAAACAAGTCAAAATAGCTCAACAACTCAAATCGCTTCAGGAAGTCCCTGAAACTGACCAGATTCTCTAGGCCCTTGTCTGCCAGAGTAAGCAATAAAAGCTGAGAGTCCTCAGACGTGCCAAGCTGCCAAGAAGACTTTGAGACCAGGCTAGGTCCTGGAATCAGCAGAAACCAGCAGAGCTGCCTGAGTAATGGTTAAAAACCAGCTCCGTTTCAAACTGAGTTCCTGTGTCAAAAAGAAAACCTGGGAATCAGCAGGACCTTATTCTTAGCCTAAGGGTTGTTAACTGCAGGATGTCTAGACCACGACCCCAAGGTCAACCCCCATCAGCAGTTGAGGCTTAACGGCAGTCTAAAGAGGAGACTGATCTCAGGGCCACCTGTCTAATGTTCCCTTATTGCGTAGCTGTTATCCTGAAACATTAACCAGACACTCATTCCGCTTCTGTAATCTCACCTAACAGCTGCTTGCTCACAAAACAAACAAACAAAAATATGATAATGCCTCATGCAACAGAAAATCCCCAGAGCTGAGACAATCGTGGTTTGTGCCTTTAAACACTCCAGCCCGTCTTCCCCTTCTTCTGCAGCTCTCAGACTGGCAAAGGAGGCTGCTTATCCCAATGTTGCTATCAATAAAACAAAATTGTTTATCTTGTAAATTTAGATTCTGTTTGATTGTCTTTCCCTGATGGTCTCAAACTCTACAACACTTGGAAGAGGTTTAGACCAAGTCACTTGGAAAGGACATGGTCTGTTGAGCTGCCTGCAGGCTGTACATTGTCCAGGTTCCCGGTTTTTGTGAGCTGTCCCCTATGGTGATATTTTATTTGTACTGAAATGTGATTTTATTTGTATGTTAATAAATAAAGTTGCCTAGGGGTCAGAGCTATTAGCAAGCCATAGCGAAAGCCGGGTGGTGGTGGTGCACGCCTTTAATCCCAGAACTTGGTAGGCAGAGCTAGGTAGATTTCTGTGTGTTCAAGGATACAGCCAGCATTGGAGATACATGCCTATAATCCAAGAAGACTTGGAGGTCTGTACAGACAGGCAGTGACAAGGCGGTCATGTGGTTGTGTTTACAACCAATGAGAAGGCAGAACAGAAAGTCTATATAAAGACAAACACACAGGAAGTAGGTCTCTCTTGGCTGAAGAGGATCGCTGAAGCAGAAAGGGTAAGGCTCTTAGCTCTGACCTCTTGGGCTTTTATCTTTACATTGGCTCTGTGTTTCTTATTTAATAAGACGGTTACTTCTACAGTCCCCCATGCTGGGGTGGGTCTTGGTGATGCAGCTGTCTTTGAGTCATTTCTGATCCTGTAAGTGACCCCTCACCCACACCCCTGTAACCCCTCACCCACACCCCTGTAAGTAATCCCACAAAACTCTTTGGTTCACCAAGTTGCCTTTGGTGTGGTCTGTACTTTAGTCTGTTATGAGATTCCTAACTGGCATGTGTTGTACCCCCCAGGACAAGTTTTCTCAGACAACATTATATGACACCAGGTTTCTGTATGCCTCCCCCTCCTCTTCCTCTGTTTTCTCCTCCTGCCTGAGAGAACTGTTCAGAAGCTTCCTGTCCTGAGTCAGCAGTGAATTACCTAGATGTGGCTGATGAGGAATATTGTATGACACTCAGTTTGTGGCCTGTGTTTGGTTTATGGGTCTCCAACAAAAAAGAAGTTCCTGCTGCATCTCACAGAGAGGTCCTTGCTGAGCTCCTATGTTGAGAGGGCTGAGACAGGGCCCCGCCTGCGGAGGTGGGCAGCCTGTCTCTAGAGGCTCCAGCCCCTTGATGAAGCCTTAGATCCTCCTGCATGAAATAACTGCCTTATTTCATAATAACTGCATGACGTACTTACCCAAAATCATGCTGCAGAAATGAGCTTCCACTATGGAGAAGGGCAGTCCCCCTTAGCCTGACCACACGGTGGGGCCAAGCACAAACGTGGGCAGTTCTTTCAGTCATGAGAGTTTGGAAAGTGAAGACAACAGACTCTGAAACTCCATCACTCACTCACCGTTGCCTCATCCAGTCTGATTTGGAGACTGTAAAGCCAGGGTGTTCTATTTATGTCGTTATGCCTACGCTTCCTAGCCAGGTTCTCCCTCAAGTGGGTATCTTCTGCCTATCTCTGTGTTTTTTGTATCTCGGGGTTCAAGATGGCAGGTTAGAGGCTGTCTCCGAGTGATGCTGTGAGGAATGGAGGAAGGGCCCAGGAATCACAAGAGAAGTGATTGACTGCTGGAAAGCAGAGAGAACAGGGCTAGGCAGTGAAAAGTGAGGAAGCAGCCTGTAGCTCCAGCCCCAGGCCTCCTTGTGGGCAGAGGAAGCCGGATGGACAAGGTGAAGACCAGCCATCCAGCCACTGGGTAAGTCTGCAGGTCATGAAGTCATCATAAAGTCGGGGGCAGGGTGCACCCCGACTCAGCTCCTGGGTAAGAGGACAATGCGTGAGGTTGTTCTGAAGAGGATGAATGCTCATGGACGTGTGGGTAAGTTCAGGCGGCAGAGGCTCAGGCTGTGAAGGGCATGGTTGTCAGGCACCCACCCCATCTTCTGTCAATTTAGGATAATTTTGAAGGCCTGTAGCCCTGAATCGGAGTTAGTAGGTGGCTCACACTCTGGAGCCAGCTATCTTCTCCATGGTTTCCCATGGGTGGGATCAAGTATGCTTCTGAAGCATAGTAGCAGCGGCGGCGGCGGCCTCCTGCAGGGTGTTGAGTGCTGACTGGCCTCCAGCACAGCTCTCAGTGTACGCAGAAGACGATGTGGCTTTGACATCGGCCACTTCAGATGTGCCAACAGGAGTATCTGGAGCAAGGGAGAACTTGCCTGGCCACCGCCTATAGTGGCTTCAGGCACACAACAAAAGCAAGCTCCTAGTGTGAAGGTAGCTCTGTAAGATAATTGCCCTGGGATGGGTCCAGGCACGGCACAGAACGGACAGTGTGAAAGATGAACTTCTCAACACCAACAGACTGCCCCTCCGCCCACAAGATTCCAGCGTGAGGGATCCAAGAAGGCACACTTACTTTTGTCATTAAAATTGTTTTGTCCTTTCTGATTTTTCTTTTTTATTCTTTCTCTGTGTGTATTTTCTACAAGGTTTCTTTTTAATTCTAATGTTTATTTTATTTTATTTATGCATTTTACTTCACTGTATAAAAAGATATTTTAATTTCTTCTGGTTTTCCTCTCCTACTTCATAGCACTTTCTCCTTCCTTCTTTTATCTATCTACCTATAATGATCTATCTATCTACCTATCTATCTGTCATCCATTTGTTTTTGTATAAATTGTATGTGTGTGTGGTTGTGTGAACATATACAGTGTCTGGAGTTTTGAGGACAACCTTGAGTGGAGTATGTGTCCTTGCCTCCAACCTGTGTGACACGGGGTTTCTCTGTAGTGTTTCTGATATGGCTAACAGGTTAGCTGGCCCACAAGCTTCTGGGAATCTCTCTCCACCTTCCATCTCCCCATAGGAACACCGAGATTATAGACCTCTGTGCTACTAATCTGACTTTTTATAAGTGTGTTCTGGGGAGTGTTCCCACTCTCTTTTCTGTGGCAGTGGTAGAATAGTAATTGACTTCGGTTGGTTTGGGTGCATTTCTAGAAAGTTTCTTATTGCTGCTATCATGACAAAGTTCTTTTTTCCTCTTTGAGGAATACTTGCAGTTAAGCTCTCAAGAGAAGAGTGCTCACCAAGAAGACCCTCAAACAAAACTTGAAGAGTTATCCATTTCAACTAATAAGCAGATTTCTCTCTCTCTCTCTCTCTCTCTCTCTCTCTCTCTCTCTCTCTCTCTCTCTCTCACACACACACACACACACACACACACACACACACATACACACACAAATATGAAGATAGTTCCCTAGAGTCCAGAGAGACTAAAATAGTTGAAATGCCAAAGTGAGAATTCAAAACTCTACTTGCAAAAATGATCAGTAGCTTTCAACACTGTACAAATAAGCAAATGAATGAAGTAAGAAAATAAATCCAGAACATAGATTAGAAAGCCAACAATAAGGGTGAGAAATTAAAAATTAGAAAATTAGACTGTGATGAAAAACAACAGTAATTCTGGAGATAAAAAATAAATCAGACATAAACACAGCAGAAATCACCACTGATAAACTAGATCTTCTTTTTCCAGGAGAAATAACTTCAGGACTTAAAAATAAGGTTGAGGAAATACCCATCCAGATATAAATAAAGGAAAAATAAATAAGCATGGCTGTTACAGATTGCTCTATCTGGACATCCCTTGAGGGAGGGGGAGAGAAGGTGCAGAGTCAACAACACAGACACCAGGAGTCAGGTGAGAAGCAAGCAGCAGACTTGTTTATTGTGGATATGGGGCGAACCTACATACCCCCTCCTGATTTCCCATTAGCAACTGGAGTCTCCCTTAGCTGTGTTGTCTCTTTCTCATTGGCCCCCAGCATTCTGATGGTTGTGCGTCACCAATCACCAGGTGCAGTGGCAGACTCCAAGTTGGCTAGCACTCATGCCTATGCCCACTGCCCAGTGCAGGGCAGCTGCAGTTTTATCAGGCTAGCTGGCTGTGCTCCCCCTATACATGCCAACCTCTCTGAAGAACTCTGACATGGTCAAGAGCCTGAGAATCCACAGAGTGAAAAGAAGGGACTGAGATACAAATGAACAGCACCGAAAATCAATGTAACAAAATCATAGCACAAAACTCTTCCAAGTTAGGGAAATAAATGGATATTCTGGCATTAAAGTTTCAATGCTGTAAAGAGGCACCAGGACCACAACTGTTATAAGGGAAAACATTTAATTGGGGCTGGCTTACAGTTTCAGAGATTTAGTCCGTTATCATCATGGTAGGACATGACAGCATGCAGGAGGACATAGGGCTGGAGCAGGAGCTGAAAGCCCTACATCCAGATCCACAGGCAACAGGAAGTGAACTGTGACACTGAGCATAGCTTGAGCGTAGGAGACCTCAAAGCCCACCTCCACAGTGACACACTTCCTCCAACAAGGCATGTCTCTAACAGTGCTGCTCCTTTTGGGGGCCATTTTCTTTCAAACCACCACAGGAGGTTTTTGGGATCTCAAATAGATGTGGTCAGAGAAGAAATCCACCACAACACATTATGACTAAAATACTAAGTCAACAGAGCAAAGAAAAAAATATTAAAAGCTGAAAGAAAAAAATGCCAATTCACAAAAGGAAACCCATCAAAATAACATCAAACTTCTCATTAGAAGCCTTAAAAGCCAGTGAAGTCTGAAATGATATATTCCAAACCCTTAAATAACTGCTAACCATGATCATTCTATCCAGCACTGTTATCTTCTAAAACAGATTAAGAAATATAGGCCCTCCAGAACAGGCACCACTAAAGCAATTCACGAACATTCAGGATGCACTACAGAAGATACTTTCAAGAATACTGTGTACAGAGAAGGAAGATAGGCAACCTCAATCTCAAGAGCATAAGAACAAACTTTATAAAAAGACTAGGTAAACTAAGGAGAGCCAGGAAAGAAACCATTCATTATGTCCAACACAGTAGACTAACAAACCTCCTGTGCTAGGAAATGGAAATGGAATAAAACAAGCAATTATATTCAAACAAAAAAAGGAAACAAAATTGAGGCTGAGGAGATGGCTCAGCAGTTATAGATGTGTCCTGCTCTGGCAGAGGACCCACATTCTGTTCCTAGCACCCACAGTAAACAGCTGGCAACTGCCTGTAACTCCTCCATCTCCAGGGGATCCAGCACTCCCTTCTTGCCTTTGCAGGTACCCACACATATGTGAAAATGGCCACACATAGTCCCACAATACACAAAATTGAAAATAAAAACCCTTTACAAAGAAAGAAGAATAACAAAATTGAAGGAATCAGAAAATTCCACTCAACAGGAACCTGAAATGTAAAGGGTCTTAACTCTCCAACTGCAGTATGAATGCAAACACAAGGTCGGGCTATTGCTGTTGCAAGAAACATGTCTCACTGACAAACACACACAGGCTGAAGGTAAAAGAATGAAAATCATAATACATGCAAATAGAAGGCAAAACCAAGCAAGAAGTGTTTCTACTCTGTGGTGATATTGTGTTCCCCAAAATATTGTGCACCCTAATAAACTTATCTGGGGTCAGAGAACAGAACAGCCACTAGATACAGAGGCCAGAAAATGGTGGCACACACACCTTTAATCCTAGCATTCCAGAGACAGAGATCCATCCATCTGGATCTCTGTGAGTTCAAGACCACACTGGAAACTGTAGCAGGAATCTTAAAAGTTCTTATTAATAAAATCAAACCTGGAGCCAAGTATTGGGGTGAACACTGGAAGATCAGAGAGACAGAACAAGCCACAGCTAACCTCACCTGGCCAACTTCTCAGCTGATCTTGTTTCCTCAGACTGGAAGCCTCTGTTTCCTTATATCCGAATGGGTCTCAGCTGAACTGTGCTGCTCAAAGCCTAAAAGCTTAACCAGCCAAATACTTCTAGTTTTTGGTCCTCACGCCTTATATACCTTTCTGCTTTCTACCACCACTCCCTGGCATTAAAGGCTCGTTTTCTGGAATTAAAGGTATGTGTCACCATGCCTGGCCGTTTCCAATGTGGCCTTGAACTCACAGAGATCCCAGATGGATTTCTGCCTCTGGAATGCTAGGATTAAAGGCATGAGTGCCAACATTTTCTAGCCTAAGTATCTAGTGGCTGTTCTGTCTCTGATCCCAGATAAGTTTATTAGGGTGTGCAATATTTTGGGGCACTCAATACCACCACATTTCCCTTTTTTTTTCTAAAATTTAAAAAAGCTTATAACTAATACAAGAAAAATTATATCCAATAAGTATATACAATATACACAGTCAAGATTACATTAACGATGTCTAGTCCATTAACATTTGACAGATTTAGATAAAAAACTCCATTAATATATATTAACAATGTCCAGTCCAGTAACAGGAAACAGCTAGGCATGGTAACAAGAGCCTTTAATCCCAGGAAGTGATGGCAGGAAGCAGAAAGGTATTTAAAGTGTGAGGACGAGGAACTAGAGCCTGGTTAAGCTTTCAGTCTTTCAAGAAGCAGTTCAGCTGAGATCCATTTGGATAAGGACTTAGAGGCTTCCAGTCTGAGGAAACAGGATCAGCTGAGGAATTGGCAAGGTGAGGTAGCTGTGGCTTGTTCTGCTTATCTGATCTTTCAGCATTCACCCCAATACCTGTCTCCAGGTTTGCTTTTATTAATAAGATTCGTGCTACACTGCTCATTCTGACAAAGTAAGTCTCAAGCCAAAATTAGTAAGAAAATATAAACAAGGCCACTACATATTAAGAACAGGAATAATCCACCAAGAAGATTCAATATGAGGCTGGAGAGATGCTCAGTGGTTAAGAGCACTGACTGCTCTTGCAGAGGACCCAGGTTTGGTTCCCAGCACCCATGTGATGGTTCACAATCATCTGTAACACTAGCTCTGGGGATCCAATGCTCTCTTCTGGCCTCCTTGGCCACCATGCATATATACAGGCAGGCAAACACTCATACACATAACATAAAAACTTTAAAAAGAAGATGCAAATGTTTGTGTGCCAAATTTCATAAAACAAGCACAGAGGGACAGACCTTGATGCAATAATGATGAGTGACTTTAATAGCCCATGTGGGATAAGCCATGTGGGCCAGTGCCTGATTTTAGGAGATTCTGCTCTAAGACTGCACTCAAGGTTTGCAAAAAATAAATAAATAAATAAAAAAATCCACAATGTCAGTGAAAACTAAACTTTTCTATCTGAGGGGTATTAAGAAAAGAAACACATGCATACTGATGCTAACTTTCCTTTTTACTGCATCTTAAAAAAATGTCTGTCTGAAAATCTCTCTGGCTCCACACAGCTATATATCTCTATCCAACAGAAAAACTCTGGACAATATATGAGTTACATTTTGAGGGTCACATTGCGTTTCTTGAGTAAACAATAAGAAGCAGAGCCATTATGATAACACATAGAAATCACACAGTTTCTCTCAAGCTAGGGTTGTCACGCTGACCAGGCATGGTGAGTAAACATGGCAATGCTTGGCTGTCAGCCAGACTCCCTGTAAAGTGAGGGCAGGAGGCATGTAGCACCCAGCTCTTCCCTGAGGGACAATGACCTTAAAAGCATCCCAAATCTAAAAATATATTTTCTTAACCTGCCTGCAACCCCAGATTAATTGCTATTCTGTTACCTGTGTAAATTTTAGGACCTAAACAATAAACAGTTAGTTGGCTGAACATTGAGTCTTGTATCATAAAACTGAGTTTGTGCAGACAGCCTGTTGATGCAGGGAATTATGTCTACTAAAGTTGCTTTGTGTCTGACCTTGGTTAAACAAACAGACACTTGGGAATTTGTCCTTCCTTGTACATTCATTTGCAACGGCAACTAGTATACTTTGAATTTACTCTGAGACAAAGGTCTAGCTATGAAAGTATATTCTAGTATTTTTTATATTCATCAAAATTATACAGCTTAAGAAGAAATCATCTTCCTGACTATCCACAGATATATGTGAGCCCAGTAGATGGAATATACTCACAAGATAAATACACAGGCAGTGGGGGAAACACCCATAGCTGTTTTAAGGGAGAAATGCAGTGGCATGTGAGAAAATTACAGACAGAAGCAACCAGAATCCATAGTAGCCTGTGGCCTCATAAGCCTTGCTTGACGAGGTTCCTCCATCAGAGAGTTATTCATCTGGTGGGTTGACCTTATGAATATTAGTTGTCATCTGCTGCATAGTCTTATGGCCCATGACAGCTGATCAGTTGGGCCTTGAGGATGGCCCTACAGAATCTACAGAATGAATATGATGGCTATTGCTTGTCAACTTGACTTCTAAACCCAAGCTACTGGATACATCTGTGAGGGATTTTTCTTGACTGAATTATTTGAAATGGGAAGACCCTGCCTAAATCCAGATCTTTTAATGTGGGATGAGCCACCTTAAATCTGGGTCACACCTTCTGGTGGCAGTCTATATAAAGGACGTGGAAGAATGGAGTGCTTGCTTTTTGCCTGCTTGCCCTTGCCAGCAAGTTCATTTCTTCACTGGTATTAGAGCCTTCTTTTCAGGATTCTGGCATATACTGAAGACTAGTTGAGACATCCAGCCTCATGGACTGAACACCTACTAGATTCTTGGATTTTCCACCAGGAAACAGCCATGTTGGAATAGTTGGTCTTGTTTTGTTTTGTTTTGTCTTGTTTTGTTCTATATAGTTTCATTCTGTTATGTCTGTTTCTATAGTGAACTCTGACTAAAATATAGTTCATACTCTTCAGGAACTGGCTTTTGTTGAGCCCAAAATCTTCCCCAACATCCACAATGCTCTACTCTGTCAAAGCTTTTAGGCATCCAATGCAAGGCCTTTACAGACAGGCAGAGCCAGAATGATGCTGAGATGCTTTATTAGGAGTCATCTGGTATTGGGGATGGGTGGAGCTGAGGTAGCAGGGAAGTTCAGCAGTGATGGTGGGGAAAGTGGTCCAGGGGAGGAGAGGTCCAAGGATGTCTCAGAACTGTGTTGGTGTTGGGGCAAGATCAGCAAGTGCATCCATGATTGGCTGCTGTGGCAAAGAGAACAGAGGTGAGTGGCAGGTGCTGGCCAGAAGTGTTCTATTCTAAAGCATTTGTGCAATCATTGCTCTGTGGCCACAGTCACAAGAGTGATCCTGTCTCTTACACCCATGATCTGTCAAATATCGGAGTGTCCCTGGGTGTGGGAGGTAGGGGGATATAACGATGCAAAGGGCAGAGTCCAGGGAATATACTAAGGATCACTTCTTGAGTAGACCATTTCTGCCCAAGTGGATGAGCTAAGGATCAAAGCACATAGTCCTCCCAGAGGGCCACTTACCCTAGTCACTCTCAGGGATGCACTGATCTGTAGAAACCAAGAAAAGGCCAGGGTGAGAAGGAGCTCTGGGTAAGGGCCCCATCACACCCTTCCATAACCAAAACTTAAAGCTGGACTCCGGTGCCCTTATGAGGGGGCAGTGAGGTTTGTGGGAGGCAAAAACACATGAGTAACAGAGTGACACACAAACACATAAGGTGCCCAGAGGCATACAGGAACATGCAGAGATGTGAGGGACAATGGAGACAAAGAAGAACAGAGACAGGGTGCTCTCAGAGAGGAGGAATGAGGTGGAGGGGGAGGGGCGTGGGCTGTCCCGCTCTCACCCCTCTGCTCAGGCACCAAGATGTTTTCCTGTCGTAATCCCTTGCCCTGTGCAAATTTCTTAAATTCTTCCAAGGCCTCTGGGTTTTCCTCAGGGTTTCTCCCTGTGGGGAGAGGGCCAGGTGAGCAGGGCAGTAGTGATGCAGAGCTCTGGAGGGAACCAGTGGTGAAGGTCAAGAGCACTGACCAGCACTGGGCCTGTCAACCTGGAGCAGTCAGGATAAGAGGGAAGCAGACCCTGGCCGTGGACAAGCAGCTCTGGACTGGGGACGCCCAGACACCGAGTGATCCAGGGGGCTCTTTGTAAACCTTAAGAGGCTTTCAGGGTCACTCCCCAAACCAGTAAGAGCCCTGGATCTCAGAGTGCAGCCCTTTGAATGTAATTAGGCCCCATAAGCTCTTAGGGTGTGGCACTATTAGGAGGTATGGCTTTGTTGGAGTAGGTGTGGTTTTGTTGGAGGAAATGTGTCTCTGTGGCAGTGGGCTCTGAGGTCTCGTATATGCTCAAGTCATGCCCAGTGTCTCAGATCACTTCCTGTTGCTTGCAAGTCAAGATGTAGGACTCTCAGCTCCTTCTCCAGCTCCATGTCTGCCTGCATGCTGTCATGTCCTACCATGATGATAATGGACTGAATCCCTGAACTGTAAGCCACCGAATTAAATGTTTTCCTTTATAAGAGTTGCCATGCAGCTGCGTTGTGGTGGCGCACACCTTTAATCCCAGCACTCAGGAGGCAGAGGCAGGTAGATCTCTGTGAGTTCGAAGCCAGGCTGGGCTACAGAGTGATTTCTAGGAAAGGCTCCAAAGCTACACAGAGAAACCCTGTCTCAAAAAACAAAACAACAAAAAAAAAGAGTTGCCATGGTCATGGTGTCTCTTCACAGCAATAGAAACCCTAACTAAGACACAGATACATGATACATGGGGCTGTCCCTTCATATTGACCAGCAGTTACCTAAGACCCCTGGAAATGGCATTCACCAGTTCCAGGGGGGTGGGAACACCTCCTGAGTGCTCAGGCCTCCAAAGGTCACATGAGCTGAGTCCCCTCCCAGCTGACCCACTTTACACTTTGGATTTTATGTACCGCCTGAGCAGCACCCTGAGGCTTCCCAGTTCCCAGTGCCTGGCGTGGCTACTGCCCTTCTTATGGCTATTAGAAGCAGAGACCATGGACAGGACATGGCATCTCTGTGGTTCCTCACCCACGAGTTTCCCCATGCGATGTGACTTCCCGTGACGCTGGCCTTCACAGTAGAAGATGTAGTGGTCCTTCACAGTAAGCTCCTGAATATAGATGACTTTCTTGCCCTTAACTACAGGTGAACAGAGAAATATCTCTTAACATTGCAGTTCTTTGAAAAACTTTTAGGGGTTTTTCAAAGGAATGCTCTGAAACACTTGTGGTCTCCCAGGAGACCCAGCCAGCCCAGCTCTTGTCTCTCTGTGATCTCCATAATTAGACAGAAGCCATTTCCCAGGACACTTCCAGGACCTGCTAAGATTCCAGAGGAAGTGAGGGCTGAGGTTGGCCCCAGGCCTGAGAACCTCCCTGTCCTGCTTTCCTGTACTTAGCATTGGGTCAAGAGCTAAAATGGAGGTGGGGGGAGTGTGTGTGAGAGATGGGGGGAGCGCAGAACACATTAGTCAGTCAGCACCTGGGGTGGACTAACCCACGACCTCTAGTGTCTGGTACATGGAATGTGAGTGGATGACCATGCTGGGAGATGGGCAAGGCAGGAAATCACCCCTGCAGGAGACCCTGGGCCGCGGGGGACTCACAGGCAATGTATTTGCCGGGTTCCTCAGTTTTGTGCATCACAATTTTCTTCTTGTGGCACTGACCCTTCTTCCTGTAAAACAGGAGCCACGATCAGCTTACCAGGTGTATCAGCCCTGACCAGGTGACCCCAAAATATCACATCAGCCCTGCCCAAGATTTAGAGTACTGCCTGGCGCCATGGCTCCTCAAAGGCAGGGGCATTCCACCACCAACACCAAAACAAGAATGGAGAACAGAAAGACGACAGCAGAGACTTGGCAGGGACACTCACCAGAATGTCATCTCGACCTCCAAGTCCCCACCTTCCAGGGCTGTCACCGTCAAAGGGAACACTTTCTTGGGGCCCTCCCTCTCTGTATGGTTCTTGTCACATACCAAGGCCTTTATGTGCCAGGTCCCAGAAAGCTGTGGACGACAGAGCCCTGAACACACCCAGCCTGTCTCTTATTCTCCCCAGACTCCAGTACCTGAGCCCAGAGCCCGAACAGACATTCCAGAGCCCGGGCTGCAGCTCTGAAGAGGGCTGACACCACACATCCCCACACACGTCCACTGCAGAGAGAGCCCACCACTTGGGTTCTCTGGTCCAGTGAAAGAAGAGGCTGCCTGTTCTAAGTATACACTCTTAGAGGTCTGGAACTCAGCACTGGATAAGTCCTCTGTCCTGAAGATCCCACCTTACGAAGCCTTCTGGTACCCCAAGTCTCATGAACAAAGACCCATGCCCAAAACCTACTCCCCCGCTCCAGGCTTGTACTCCTGCAGAGGCTCTATCTGCTGGTAAAACAGTAGAGTCCCTGATCTGACCATCTCATGCTGAGGTGCAAGGTTGGACTTCAGTCTTCAAGGACACCTCTTGAACAAGTCTTCCAGCACCAACCAGGGTTGTGCCTTCATCCTACCTCCCCTCCCCTCCTCACCTCCTCCTGGTAATCCAATGGGACTTCCTGGGCCTTCAGGACAGCCACCAGCCCCAAAAGCAAGAAGATCAGGAGGTTCTTCATCTTCAGTCGCTGGGCTCTCACACAAGGCAGGACACCTGGGGAATGTCTGCTCCAGAGCCTCACAGGGTGCCCTTTATATCCCCCA
>CABHPH010151316.1:0-14394 GCA_902168325.1 Peromyscus nudipes | reverse complement strand
TGTGTGTGTGTGTGTGTGTGTGTGTGTGTGTGTGTGTGTGTGTGCCATGGCGACTCTGCATGGAGCCCAGAGGACAACTTGTCGGAGTCTGGTTCTTTCAGTCTACCATGTGGGTCCAGTGCATCCCGCTCAGCTTAGGGGTGCAAGCCACTTAATATCAATTTTAGTGAATTAGTTAAAATATCTCAGCTATTGAGGTAAAATGTTTCCTTCCTCCCCATATTTCCCTAAGGGGTATATCTTGTGGGGGGCCTCTCAAATACTTGAATACTGGTAAGCTTCATTGTCAAGGTATGTGGTAAGTATAGCAGTCTAAAGACATCTAAAGATGTGAAGAGTATTGTCTGGACATACAGAGCATTCAGTTTTGGGGAAACTGAGGATGGATAGGACACACCAAGGCAGAGACTACTTTAAGACCTAAGGGATGAATGTGTCCATCATGACCCACTGTGGTAGTTTGAATGTAATTGGCCCCAATAATTTCATAGGAAGTGGCACTATTTAGGAGGTGTGGCTTTGTTGGAGTAGGTATGGCCTTGTTAGAGGAAGTGTGTCACTGTGGCGGCTGGCTTTGAGGTTTCCTATGTTCAGGATATTACCCAGTGTCTCAGTTGACTTCCTGTTGCCTGCAAGATGTAGGACTCTCAGTTACCTCGCCAGCATCACGTCTGCCTGGACACTGCCATGCTTCCTGCCATGATGATAATGGACTGAACCTCTGAAACTGTAAGCAAGCCACTCCAATGAAATGTTTTCCTTATAAGAGTTGCTGTGGTCATTGTGTCTCTTCACAGCAATAGAAACTCTAACTAAGACACGTACTGTGGGAATAGGGACCTCGGATGGCTGGCCCCTTGAGCATCCAAACAGGCTTGCCAGGATTTCATCTGTGTTAAGTGGAGCGAGTCAGGACAGAACAATTACCTTGGCTTACATAGTGATTACTGTTGCCCAGCCTTGTCCTGAATGCTTGGTATTAGCATTGTAACAGCTGTTTTAAATAAGAGCTCTTTTATCAATGCCTCTGTACATGTGGGAAACTGAGGCACGGTGGAATTAAGTATATTGGCTGAGATTTCGCAAGGAAGGAATTTGAACTCAAGCAGTCTAGCTCAAGTATACGCTGTTATGATGGCCCTCCAGAATTCAGTGGCTATTGTCCTGGGATTGCCCCATATCACTTACTTCCTTCTCTGTTAACATCATGCAACAAAGATACTAACTATCCCAATGAAACATGAACTTTAAAAAATTGTTCATTGCCAGGCATTATTAACTACAACCACCTCACTGTCTTCTCCCCTGATAGATAGTATTTCCTCACTGTATAGGTAAGCAACGCTGATCCATGCATCTCCATCCTCAACAATGCCTTCCACGTTCTCTTCATCATATCAAATAACACTTATTGAAACACAGTCCTCAGAGGTATCAGATTTTCTAGGACAGTAATAATTGTAAATACTCTTTATGGCAAAACTCAGTTCCTAGTATTTTTTTTTTTGCAGCTGTGCTAGAAAGTACACAGCAAATGAGACAGACCCATAACTAAACAGACATCCTTATAGGCAGGGACCAGACATAGGTTGCAATGGGGAAAACTGAGAGCTGAGCTTGTCAAGAATACCAGAGAGTCATTTACAGCTCATCCCGAAGTAGGCCTTCCTGAGAGCAGACAGGTTGCTGTGACCTTCTGGTAGTGACTCTCAGAAGATCAGGCAAATTATCTCACACTATTTCTTCTCTTAGATTCTTCTCTACTGTAAGCTCTCAACTTCCCCCATTTCCTGGGACTGCACACATGGTCCTGTGACTTTCCAGCAAATGTGACCTTTGATGATCAGAGAACTGAATCAGTTCTGTGAATCTGATCCAAAGTAGGAAAATTTTGTTTGGTCAGGGCTGTTTTTTTTTAATTTTGATTTTTTTCCCTTTGTGTATAAGTTATATTTAATAACTTTTTTGATTCTATATTGATATCTTACATAATATTTCTGAACATACTCTACACTGCTAGAATACATTTTGTTTTATGATATAATTTAATACATATACGTGAAAGTATATATTATAGAATAAAGTATATAATAATAACTATTGAAAATACAAGTCACTGAAAATATCACTGCAAATAATTTTGATTTTGTATTTTTAGTTTTTTTTTCTTTAGAACACTACACATCTATAGCATGGATGAGTTAGGAGGAGAGAGTAGGACTGGAAAGCCAAATGACTGGAATTTTGTCATGATTCTAGTTAATGTGTATAAAATTTGCCTATTTGTTTATAAGAGCTGAAGACTATGCTGGATGGTCTTGTTTCTGAAATCCTCATTTCCTGTGTATTGGATTTAAGAAGAACAAAGGCTTCAGAGGGAATTGCTGCTGGGACCTCCCAAACTCATGATGGTCTGGAGCTGCCCTAAGGGAACAGCAGAGTTCCTTTTTGTCAAGTATTCAAGCCCAGGTTTCCAGCATTCAGGTCAGGAGAAGCAGATGATTACCATAGCAAACCTTCGCAAGAATTGACAAACCCTACAGTAATAAAGGTGACACACACCATTGGGCCAGAAAGAATCAAGCCAGTTTCTAAGGCCCTCACCCTCTCTCCTGTCTTTTCCCTGAATGCATGTACATAGGAATTTGCACAGGCATTTGATTTTATGCTTGCCAGTGTTCAACATGACTTCCCCCACCGTGAGAGTAGAAGGGCTGTCCATGTGTTTTCCAAGGTTCTGAAGCAGCCTACAAGTTACATTATTGAACTTTTCTCTGACATGTCCGTTCCCTCAAACTGGTCCCTTGGCTGTCCTGCTGGATGCTTTTCTTGAAATTCTACACTCACTGTCCGGGCCTCAGAACGTGAGCTGCACTGAGTTGTGTCCTCTCGGACTTCCACATGGACCTCTTCAAGGTCCTTGCCTGTTCCACCTCTCCAGCTCTGGGCCTAATCCCGTGTTGTTGAACAAAAGTAACGTCGGAGTGGAAACTTTTTCTCCTTGATAGCAATATACTTGGGCAGATTTTGCTTTAATGGTATAGACCACAGGCTGATTTTCTCTAGAAATGTGTTGAATCAGTGGGGAGAAGTAAACACAGCTTTCCAGAGGTGGAAAACCATTGTAGATAACTTAGCTGTGTTCCCTCCTGGGACTACGGGCCATTAGTGTGAAGAAAGATGCTGTCCAGCCTGCTACAGAGCAGATCTGGATTCATTCTGAACCATGCCATCATTGAAAAATTTGAGGTCCTTTTTGCTCAAATGTTAAAGCTCCTTCCAGCCCCAAGATGTTGTTTTATGCTCCCATGCCATATTGGTACGTAGGCTATAGTTTTCCCAGAACTGATTCATCTCCTTCAATGGGGACTCAGGCACTTCCTAGATTATGTGTGGGGGGATGTGTGTGTGTGTGTGGGGGGGTAGGCAGTAGGATAAAATCAAAGCCTGCTGTAGTTGGATCCAAAATGTCCCCCAAAGTCCCATGTGATGGAAACTGTGCAGCCTGTGGTTCTATGGGGGAGATGGTAGAGCCTTTAGGGGTAGGAGCTAGGTAGAAGAAGTTAGGTCATTTGTGGGTGTGCTTATGAATGGCATATTGGCTTTCTAACCCTTTCCCTGCTAAAAGTCAGCAGCTCCGTTCAAACACATGCTCTTGCCATGCTTTTCTGACTCATAACGGGTCCCAAAGCAAATGAGACAACTGACAATGACCTCAGTGAAACTTTTGATGTTGTCAACCAAAGTAAGTCAGTTTGTGGCTGAAGAGTTGGCTCAGCAGCCAAGAGCCCTTGCTGCTCTCACAGAGGACCTGGGTTTAGTTCTAAGCACCCATGTTGGGTGGTTTACCTGACCCCAACCTCTATATACTCTAGTCACAGCACCCTCTTCTGGCCTCCATGGACACCTGCACACACCTGATGTACATACTGACAAGCACATATACATATGTATAAATATACAGTTAAAACCTTAAATGACTAAAGTAAGCTCTTTTACCTCATTCAGCTAGCTAGCTCAAGTTCTTTGTCCATGACACATAGCTGGCTAACAGAGCAGATGAGAGAATAGTTTCAAGCATAATAGGAGCCTGTTGATTCCTTTCTCCTGCCTTTCTTGACTGTCATTTAGGGTTATAAGTTGCAAACACCACTCTGACTGGTTGAGCAAAAATAAATAAAAGACATTTAATGAAGGATGTGAAATGTTAGCTCACAGGATCATTAGGGGACTGGAGAAATGGATTTGCAGCTAAGCTTCCAGAAAGGTGTGCTACAGCATTGCATAGGAGCAGACAGTCATCATTCTGCTCCGATGACCGAACACTTAGGGATTTTTCCCATTAGTCATTGCTGCTGCCTTCACAGATGGATCTTAGGGCAAGTGTGGGAAACTCGGTCTTCAAGCTAAATCTGGAGGCCTGTGTTGCCACACAGACCAACAACATGGAAGCTCTACTGGGCCCAGAGCTCATATGGAAGTGCTTCATACAGGCAACTGTAGGCGGAGTTTTCTTTGGGCCGCCAGCTCACAAAACTAGACATGGATGAAAGCATGGCCTATAGCCTGGGCTTGTTCCTAATTAGCTCTTTTAACTTGCATTAACCCATTTATATCAATCTGTGTTCTATCAAGCGGCATTACCTCTCTTCCATCTTGTACCTCCTGTTTCCTCTCCATGTCTTCTGGCTTCTCCTGCACACCCAGATTCCTCCTCCTCTTCCTTTCTCTCCTCGGAAATCCTGCCCATACCTCCTGCCTAGCTATTGGCCGTTCAGCTTTTTATTACACCAGTACACCTTCTCACAGTGTACAAATATCCCACCACAGGCAACATCGTGGGACACATAATAGAGGTTGGGAATTTGAGTCCTGCCTCCCTCCATGGCAGCTATGGGTCCCAGTGTATATGTCCCATCTTTGCTTCTTACACATTCATTAATTCAGCAGGAACGCACCTTTCTCACTCTGGACATGGACCTACCACTTAGGAAAGTCGTTTCATAACACAGACTGCATACCGAGTCAAACATGGGTTCATGTTGCTCTCTGAGCTTCTTCTCTTCCCTTTCTTACCTGTGCATCAGCTCCTTATGTGCAAAACCCTAGTAGGAATATGCACCTTAGAGGCATGCAACAAATATTTAAAGAAACATATATGAAAAGTCCTAGCAAGGTGCTTTCCTATAGTACCGAACATTTACTCCTAATAAGGAATAACTTTTACCCCAAACTGTAGAGTCTAAGGGGAAAAACCACTTATGACCAAAAGCTATAATGCACTAATAATAATAACAGTAATAATAATAATGATAATAATAATAATGATAATCCAATTGGTAATAAATGAGCCTTGGCCAAAGCCACCATACAAGTTCATCTGAGTATTTATTATACTTTAGTTCCTACGAGGGATTATATGGTCAAAGTGGAATGATGGGGAAGTTTGAGGTGGATGCTTTAAACTGTTTCCAAAATAAACACTTCCAGGAAGCAGGAACCCTGTGCCTACAGTTGGGGAGTGAGAGACAGGTAGCTCACTCACTTTGGGCTCACCACAGGAGGTGTGGAGCAGATCAATATGTGGGGAAGTGTTTCCCTTGCACTTTTATTATGTTTGACAGTGATGACAGCATACTATTCACCGAACGAAATGACTAATGCACACACTCTCCCACTCCAACACACTGCTGCTATTTTTCGAACCTCCCGAGTAAAAGGTAGTCATGCAGAAAGCATGCAGCTGGGAGTTCTGAATGGCCAGAGCCCAAACTGCCCACGGATTCCAGCTTGTCAGAGCCACAGAGGACAAACTAACTCCACTAAGTGGAAAGAACAATAGCAGCTGATGCTTCGTGTTCAGGACTCAGTGGTCAAGTGAGCTGAGGAAGACCTACCTGGTTACATAGCTGTATTTCTTCATCCTCATTTTGGGGCCAAATGTTTTATGAAAAAAAAATCTTTTAATTCAAGCAACTTTTCCCAATCATATTTAGATGCCACCCAGCTCTGCCTGCTCATGGAGGCACAGATGTTTCCACTTGGATCTGAAGCCCCGGCAGGCAGCTTCCAGATGTTGTGAGGGGGCAGAGGAAGTTCTTTCATTTGTGGTGAAGTTGAGATGCGAAGATCCGCAGACTCATGCGATATTCATCTTCCCACACAGAGAAACCGGAGCCAAGCCAGTTGTCCACCCTCAGTTACGAGTGGGGTCATCGATCTGGGCTGAGGTGGGGGAGGGAGGCCCTTTGGCTGGAGTTTTATGAAGACGGTGCTGAGTTCCAAATGCCTACGAGTTTCTGGTTAGCACTTTGCAGCCCTTTTTGGTCTCTCGAAGGGCATTTCATGGACAAGGAGGAAGCCACAGGCATGTCTGGAGAAGTTCTCCTATATTTAGGGTCCAGGCTGCCATCACCATGTGTAACAGCGATTTTGCTCTTGGATGCCTGCATCCTTTTTTGTTAGCGTTGGAGTCCTAGCACTCGACTGCTAAAGGGTACGATGGTCTTAGACCTAGGTTAGAGAAAGGAGTCTTTACAACTCTTTTCATCAGCTTCACGTTTTTTCCTTCCACCTTCCCGAGCCCACCTTGCTTGCCCTGCTCTGATCCACACCCTCTCAGCCTATCTACCATGCTTATTATACTCACTGGATTGAATGGGCAGTCATGTAGTTAGAGGGTGAGGTCTTTGCATCTACTTCGCTCTTTTTTCTACCCTAGACCTTGTCACGGACGCCACACATTCCCAAGTCTCACATATTTGGCAAAACCTTTCTTCTCCACTCTCGGTGAAATTACCAACACTCTCATGAGTATCTAACTTATTTTCCCATTGGATACCCTTTGGTATTACCATCTGACCTACCAAAGGACGTTTGTTTATTTGCTGCTGTCTGTCTTTCCTCAGCAGATTGTAAACTCCAGAAGTGCGTGTTTCCTGTTTCTGTCTCTCTGTGGCCTGGAACCCTATCAAGCATGAGCTACACACTGACTTTGTGAATGCAAAGGTGAATAAATGCAATTATCATTATTGCTAATTTTTTTTTATCATTTATAAAAGACACGCTCATACTGACAGACACTGAGCCATGTACATTTCTAGCCACCATACCTATTCTCCCAAAGGCTTGGATGAGGAGCAGACTGAGCTAGCTACCTCTCGTCTTCAGAGCAAACCCTTCCTCAGAAAAGGCTGCTTTCTTGCTGTTTCTTCAGCAGAAGCAAGTTCAGCTAGCTAGCTCACCTTTTAAAAAGGGATTGAAGTAGCTAAGTTCACAAGGAAGCAAAAGACCATCCCAGCTCCAATCTGCCTTTGTCTTTCTGAGTCCCGGTGACGGCCAATGCACTGGCTGTGTGCTGCAAATTTTCCATGGAGTTATTTTATAAAGAGTTGTATTATAAAATTTGATCATTTAGGGATACATAACTTAGAATTATGTGAAAATTTAAATTAATTTCCTTTTTTTTTTTAAAAAAATTGTAACCTCCTGCCCTTTGCTCAGTATAGTTTCTTCTACGCTGATTTGTTAATGCTCTGCTTGCCTGTGAGGCCACTGAGGTCACAGGAAGTTCACAATGAATATGTGTGAACCAAGTGAGTGGTTATGTGGGCTCCATTACGACAGCATGATATTCCAGACTTGCACAGTGAAGTCTACAGAGTGGACAAAATGGCTAGTGTTCCCTGGAGTCCCCTGCGCATTGCTAGGGTGGACTGTGGAAGTGGGGTTGTTTTATATATTTAGAGATAACAAAGATGATGGGGTGGACACATTTTCTACAGTCAACCAATTCATTGTGTCAAAATAGTTTCCCTTTTCACAGGATACATTTTCCTGTGTGCAAAAAAAAAGCAATACTATGTTGAAAGTGGGGAGCAGATCTCAAATAACAAAAATTCACCCACAGTATCCTAAAGGAATTTTGGAGCCCCAAGCGTTACTCTGAGTGAACTTTGTCATAATGAAACAGAAATTGACTTACACTTTTGATCTAATTGAGGAAAAAAGAGGGATTTTTTTAAAAATGGATATTTGTATGTATCTGTGGTATGTGTGTATATGCCCATGTGTGTGTGCATGTGTGTGTGTGTGTATGTGCAGAGGTCAACGTTGAGTGTCTTCTTCTGTCTCTCTCCATTTTCTTTTCTGAGTTGGGGTTTTTCACTGACCCTGGAGCTCACCAGTTCAGCCAGGTTGGCCGAGCAATGAGCCCCAGCTATCCATGTGTCTCTGACTCCCCAGCCCCAAGATTACAATAATGCACCGTCCTGATGGGCTTTTGTGTGGGTACTGGGAGACCGAAATTCGAAATTCGAGTCTTCTTGTTTGCATGGCCAACGCTTTCCTGAGTACGCCCCCTCCTCAGTGCTTGAGGACATCCCACAGCTGCCATTAGCTCTGGAATCTTTGACACAGAAGCACACTGACTCATCTCCCTGTGCTGGAGGCCCAGGTCTGACAGCTGTCCTTTAAGGGTGAGAGAAATCCCATGTCATTGTGTGTGATTTGAACGATACCCACAGAGAAGCGAAGAAGAACAAAACAAAAAGTAAGAAAAGAAAAAAAAAACTGATCTCCATGGGGGCAGTTTTAATTTTCCAACTTAAACAGAAAATAGAGATGCATGACTGGGAGTCGAAGGCAGCCATGACTTTCCAGTGAACACAACCTTTGTGTGTTTGTGAATGGAGCTATGGAGCCCAGGCATTTCAATGACAGTATACACATCTTTACGTTTTTCAGTAGTACATAGAACAAATATATACATGCCATCTATTGGAGGACAGGTAATTCATGGTTTCTTTGTTACTTTTCTAAAAACCTTCTTTAGCTGCTGTTATATTAAAATTTTAATATGCTGACTGTTCCTCAATCTTGAATGTCCCTCCATTTTCTTGACCATGCTTTTTGTGAGTTGTTCACATAAAATATTTTGATATGGTTTCCAAGAGCCCTTTTGTAGATGTGCAGAGGTCTTATAATTAGTTGGGTAGAGCTAGCCTGTGAGAGGATGACCTTTCATCCTCTACCTCAAAGAACCCTCGGTCTATGGAGAGAGGTGTCTGAAGCTGAATTGAACACGTGGATAGTGCTTTTCCGGCCCTGCTCACAATCGGCACCAGGAAGACAAACTCCGGCATGACATTAACACAGCCCAGCTTGATAAAATACACTCCTCAAGGAGGAAGAATGGAGCTTACCCAGCTCCTCCATCACTGGGTTAAAGTACAAGCCTATGGGTCCTCACCACCAATTCCAGGCAATTGTTCCAAGGGTGAAGGGGAAGATGTGATTGAGACCAGAAGACGGAAGAAGGTTTAAAATCTGTGTCCAGACTCCTAGCACCAACGCCCAGTCTGTTCATAAAGCTAGGTAAAATGTCAGCCCCTGGACTGATCCACCTGGTGTACGGGCTCATTAACCAGATATGCCGGAAGATGCCTGAAGGGCTTTGGAAGCAATAAGCGAGGTTCTCCTTCCTGAGCTAGGCTGTGGCTGGGAAACACATCTGTCTCCATGATCCCTAAAGGGAATCCATAGCCATGAAGAACTTCCTACCCTTCTCTTGGCCTCCAGCCCTTGGCTCTCTACCTTCACAACTTTGAATTTTATATGTTACATAATTGTAGTTATATGTGGATCTGCATTCTGTGTCTGATCCCCCCCACACACACACTTACAATAATGTTTAAAATGGAAGCTTACACAATTGCTGCATTGATCAGAATTCCACCCCTTTACATGGTGAGTAATATTCCATTGTAATGTCATGAATAAAAGGTCTTTCATGAGTTGATGGACATTTTTTGTTGTTTATATGCATGTTTTTTAGCTTAATTACTTATTTTCTTTCTTTTTATTTTTAGGAGCATAATTTAAGTGGAGAGGAGTTTCTCAGTCATATGGTAAATTCTCTGTGGACCCATTCAAGTATCATAAAACTACACTGTTTTATATCCAGTTATATACCAGCAATGCACTAAGGCTCGAGTTTCCCCATCCTTGCCAATGATCATCACTCATTTCTTTTGCTAGTTATCTTTGCATGTGAGAAGTAACTTCTCATAATGGTCGTGATTTGCATTTCTCTAGTGGTTAATGAGGGTGACCATCCTTCTAGAGGCTTGTTGACTGCTTATATTATCTGCTTAAAGATATTTTCCAGTAAGTTGTATGTGTTTTTCCACAGTGCACATTACATATAAAGTGTGATCATCTTTCTAGCCCTGTACACTGCCAGATGCTAGTGTCCATGGAGTTACCTCCCATGGCTGGGAAGTAACTTTGGGTTCTACCTGGGTCCCCTCTGTGGCTCTTGACTGCTGGGAAGGAGATGTAGCACACTCTCTTTTTTCCCTTGAGGAGTCAGCACACGTCTTGCTCTACGACTTGACGGCTGCTTTGCTCCAATGTTCATCAGTCACAGAAGTTAAGAGCATGTGCTTCGGCCTTGGACTGTGGTTTAAGAACCTCTGTAGCTCCGTTTGGCTGTTATGGGGCCTTGAAAACTACTTCCTTGTGTTTTTGTTGTGGTGATATTGTATCCCCCAATATATTGTGCAACCTAATAAACTTATCTGGGGGTCAAAGGACAGAACAGCAACTAGATAAGAGGCCAGAAAATGGAGGCACACACACCTTTAATCCTAGCATTCTGGAGGCAGAGATCCATCTGGATCTCTGTGAGTTCAAAGTCACACTGGAAACAGGCAGGCATGGTGATACATGCCTTTAATCCCAGGAAGTGATGGCAGGAAGCAGAAAGGTATATAAGGCGTGAAAACCAGGAACTAGAAGCTGGTTAAGCCTTTAGGCTTTTAGCAGCAGTTCAGCTGAGATTCATTCTGAATGAGGACTGAGAGGCTTCCACTCTGAGCACACAGGATCAGCTGAGGAATTGGCAAGGTGAGGTATTTGTGGCCTGTTCTGCTTCTCTAATCTTTCAGCGTTCACCCCAATACCTGGCTCTGGGTTAGTTCTTATTAATAAGACCCTTTAAGATTCATGTTACATTTTGTTTTCGCAACTCTAGAGTGTCCGTGTCAGTTATGGCCTCATGAGATTGTTGTATTGCATGAGGCAACACTTATGAATTATTAAGCCCCATGTCTAAGTCTGTCTAAGGACTCCCTGGGATGTGCTTTAAAAACAACTCACTTCTTCTTTGAATGACAGTATTTTTAGATTGACAACCTAAAGACTCAACCTGGGTCTCCTGATAAGTACACGAAAAATATTACTTTCTAGTGTCTTTAAGGTGTTATTGTTAGGGCCAGCTGTACAGGCAGTGGGACTCAGTACATTCTGAAAGGCACATGGCTTAGCAAAATAATTTATAATCTTTATACCTACATTCATTTCTAGGAGTATACGTTTGCATATGAATGAATGTGTATGTGTGTATATGAGTGTGTTTAAGTGTGTGTGTGTATATATATATATATACATCTGCATATGTTTTTGGAAGTGTGTGTTTATGTATGTATAGTATATATGTGTTATGCATTTATATGTGTATTTGTGTGCATGTGTGTATATATGTGTAGATGTGTGTGCATGTATATATGTGTATGTATTTATATGTTTATATGTATATATGTATGTATGTGTGTACATGTGCCTGTGTTTCTGTTATGTATGTGTTTGTATGTGTGAGTATGTCTTTCTGGTGTGTGTGTGTCTTCTGAATAGGAAATTGAACATTATCATCTACTTATTATTGGTAGGTGACACAGAGCAGGAATTTAATATGAGATATTTATGCATATTGTTCTAAATCTTAATAACGACTCTGAAAATTGATCCTATTATCTTTATTTTACAGCTGAGGCACAATTGAAGTCCAGCCATGGTTGGTAACGGAGCCACTTTATGCATAATCCTAGGAAGATAAACTTAGCTCCAGTCTCCCTGACCCCATTATTCTTACCTCTTCCTTCCCCGGTGCCGCAGTCGTACCACAGAGATGCTGTAGCTACGGTACAGAGGCAGAGATCAAACCAGGGAACTCTGGAGGTCCAGGACCAGTGAACGCTACTGACAGCTCTGTACTCTCTAGACCCACTGCATCCTCTTTCCATGCTCCCTGCTATCTCTGAGGAGAAACTGAGTCTGCTGGGAAAATCGACAGATGATTCTCCAAGAACCGAGAAGCTTCCACCTGGTGGCCCGGCACATGGAGTCTTACTCCGGGAAAAACTAGACCAGATAGCAAGACTATTGAAAATTGTCAACAATGTGAAGAGCATTCAGAACGAGAGATTCACATTTCTTAGCTGTATGCAGTCATAACGTTGAAGTTAAAATTAATTCAGCCCAAAGTCATTCAGGTAATTGGCTAAACATAATTTGTATTAATCAGATTTCATTAGCCTGTTTTCATATATCAATCTCTAAAGAAGGAAAATATATGTAGTGCCCATTTTCTGATCATACAGGCCTGGGCTGGAGAAACACATCTTCCCCTGGGCTGTTTGCTGTAAGCTCACAAATGATTATTTGTTGGTGCTGGCAAAGCTGCTCTCGGAGCTCTGTGATTGGCAGGTGAGAGAACTGGGTTGTCATCACAGGAACCTGAAACCCAAGCCATGTCCGGCTACCCGGTGCAGGATGGATTGGACTGGCCTCGGCAACGGGCGTTCCTGCCTATCTTGGCACCATTTAGCCTCGTTGTGCTGTTAACGCTAGGCACTGATGACTCAGGCTGATGCCTTTGAGAATAAAGAAGAGTGAAATGAACATGAAATGTAAGAGATGCTGTGACAGAATTCACGTTCCCTAGAGTTATCTTGAGCACGGAACGTCCCTGGTGTGGCCGGGTTGCCTGTGGTAGTTAATGAGCTGGATAAGATGTTTGTGCCATCCAGAAGGGATTGTTGGGCTCAGTTACCTCAGTGATTGAATTTCTGAGGCATTGATAGAATCATACAAATGAGGGAGTGGCGGTGTGTGTGTGTGTGTGTATTTTATATGTGTTTATTTGTAAATATTCTTATTTAAAATAGTCATTTGGGAGATAGGGATGTGGCTCAGTGGTAGAGCACATCCTTAGTCCATACAATGGACTTTGGTTTGCTAGCCCCCTCCCCGCCCCACACACACACCAAACAGAAGGACAATAAGCCAGTCAACCAGCAAGTTCAGAGAAACAGTTGAGGTTATTCCAATTGTTTTGCAATGTAAATACACATAAGTAATCATAACAGAAATTTGAAATTTGATGCTTTGGGAAATAAGTAAACCTAACAGTTTGGCTGTAGTCCTCAGGCTCTGGGAAGGCAAGTCCTCTGTTTAGCCATCTGGAGGATCCTTGCCATGTCGGAAGGTTAGTGGATAGCAGCTTCATTAGAAGCATTCGTTCAAAGCGCATTGTGAGTGTTTTTGATCTCGAAGGGACCATCTGGACTTTCACAGAGAAGTCTGTCACTCTGCAAATGAGCATTCTGGTTTCTGCACGGGCTGCTGTGGGATGGGCCGGCATGAGCACAGAGTCGGAGAAACCTGGGCTAGGGTAGATAAGAAGTGGATGCTGGGGAAAAGGGTGACGTTGGAGCAGGGAGTGAAGTACCAGGAGAGCATCGTCCCTCACTGATAGCCGAGCATGCTGACTTCTGAGAGAATGGACTCTTCTGCCATGAGAACCAGCTGCAGCTGGGACTGGATGTCAGAAACTGCTATTCACACGTGCTTGTAAAGTCAAATTACATTCAAAACAACAGTAACCATGAAGGGGTTCCTAGACTGTAGTGTGCACAGCAAGGTATTTTTTTAATTGAAAATAGAACTTCCAAGAGGATATTGATAAGACAACTTAAAGTATTCTTCTAAATGTCCTTTTTAGCTCTAATATCTGTATGTTGGTCTACTTATAATATATGTTATTTGTTGACTTTGGAACCCAGGAGTGATGTTTATCAACACGGAACCTGTCAGGGGAAGTCTTTGAGATGGAATCACAGTGGACCAAGGTAGAATTCCTTTAGTTTATCCTTGATCATTTCCCCCCAAGAGTATAAAATTTAAGGACCTTACCTTCTGGTGGCAACTTCTAAATTCATGTGTGAAAGTTAGCTATGGAACTTTTAAAACAAGTAGATTTCCAATGATTGAACACTTACAGGAGAAAAAAATCCACTTTTTCGGTATTTGGACATTATGTCCAAGTAAGAAAGTTGAATTTGCACTACCAAGTCTGCTTCTGAAAACATGTGTCAAGTTAGGGAAATATGCTTGTGGAGAAGATGGAGTAGAACGGTTGCCTTCCCTCCCCTCCCCTCTTCTTTCCTCCCCTCCCCTCCTCTCCCCTCTTCTTCCCTCTCCTCCCCTCCTATCCCCTCCCCTCCCTCCCCTCCTCTCCCCTCTTCTTCTCTCTCCTCCTCTGTTTTTTTTCTC
>CABHPH010151315.1:0-40961 GCA_902168325.1 Peromyscus nudipes | reverse complement strand
AAATTTGAATGTAAATTGAGGACATATAGGGACTTTTGTGTTATAAATAGACAGTGTTATAAATAGACAGGGAAACTAGCATGAAAATAGACTGTGCAGAAGCAACTGGAAGGAAGGAAACTAACCATTTTCTTTATTACATTAAATGAATTTTTATGCATGTGCACGCAATGTTCATGTGCTTGTGGAGACAATGTTTGGGTTTTAAACACTTGACCCATGACTTGTGACACCTCAGGTATCATCTTTAGGAACAACATCAACTTATTTTGAAAAATAGTCTCTCACTGAACTAGAGCTCACCAGATGGCTTAGATTGATTGGCCAGGAATTCCCAAGATCTGCCTGTCTCTACCTTCCCAGTGCTGGGATTACAAGTGGCCATCTCCATACCATGCATGTATATATGGGTTTGGGGTCTTAAACTCAGGTCATTGTGTTTGCAAACCAAGTGCTTCACAGACTGAGATATCCTTCAGCTCCTTATTTATGAATAGATTGACTTTTTTCTTCTCTTTCTTTCTTTCTTTCTTCTTCTTTTTATTTACTGTCTGGCTTCCCAGATTAAAGTCTTTGATCTGTACAAATGAAGTGATATCCATGTGCTATTTCTTTGCCCCATGGACCATAAAAGCTCCACAAAGCCAAGGTAGTGCCCAGAGAGCAGTACCTGTACTCCTTGGCTACTCATTTGTTGAGGAATACATTTCTTTTTTGTTGTTATAGTTGATAGCTTTTGAGAAGGGGTGGTCACACTATAACCTTTCTGGCTTTAAAGACTTGGCAATCTTCTTGCCCCAGCCTTCCAACTGCTGAGGTTATAAACTGTTAGCTAACATGCTTAGCTTGATGGCACATTTCTTCATGAACACAAAAACGTAAGCTATGGGCTCATGAAGTAATGCCAGGAAACATCTGTATTTCATACAAAAACGACACTTTTTTTTCATTGAAAATAGATTTTTCTCTCATACAATACATCCCAACCACAATTTACTTTCCCTCAACCCCTCTCACTCCCCCGTACTTTCCTTCTCCCCCAGATCCACTTGCCCTCCATTTCTACTTCTGAAAAAAAGCAGGCCTCCAAGAGACAAAGGCCAAGCTGGACAAAACAATATAAACTAAGACAAGGCAAAAAGCCCTTATTTTAAGGCTGGACAAGGCAACCCAATAGGAGAAAAAGAGTCCCCACGCAGGCAAAATAGTCAGAGACACACCCACTCCGTTTAAGAGCCCCATAAGAAGACCAAGCTAATAGTGATAACATGTACACAGAGGACCTAGTACAGAGCCCTTCAGCCCCCATACTTGCTCCTTCAGTCTCTGTGAGTCCACGTGAGCCTGCTTACATGGGTGACTTGGAGGGCTATGTTCTCCTGGTGTCCTCTATTCCTCTGACTACTGTAGTCTTTCCTCCCCTTGTTCCACGGGGTCCCCTGATCTTCAAGGTACAGGACCTGATGGAGACCTACAAGGTAGACTTCCTCTCTGAATGAATAATGTCTGAATGTGGGTCTCTGCATCCATCCCCACCAGCTGCCAGAGGAAGCCTCTCTGATGATGACTGAATGTGGAACCAATCAACGAGTACAACAGAGTATCATTAAGAATTATTTCATTGATGTTTTTTGCTAGTCATGTTTGGATCTACCCTAGGTCTCTTGGCTATCCAGGCCCTGATTTCTGGCCATTCAAGCAGTGTAGGGCATGGGCTCCTTCTGTGGCATGGACCTCAAATTAAACCAAACACTGGTTGGCCACTCCCACAAATTCTGTGCCCCCATTGCCCCAGCATATCTTGCAGGCAGGACAGATTGTAGATGGAGGGTTTTGTGGCTGGGTTGGTGTCCAAGTTTCTCTTTCTGTAGCCTGAAGAGTACATTCCTATGCCAAAGAGACCAAAATGTAGGGGTGAAGGCTCCATGCAGGCACCAGCTCAACCTCTCTACAGTAAATGGGCTATGTGGATATTTTCCTTAGCAATGGAAAATTGCTTACTGTCAATTTTATGAGAGCAACCTTTGATCACAGCATAGCCTGGGTTGTTTAGTGATCTCCATGGGACCCCCTTGGCCAACAACTCAACCTATTGCAACCCAGTCCCACCACTGGAAACCTTGACTGGCTATAAATGAAGGGCAGTTCAGACTCCATATTCTCCATTACTCAGATTTCTCACTATGGTTACCCTCAAAGATTCCAGGAAGTTTCCACTGCACTAAATTTACACACACACACACACACACACACACACACACACAATCTTAGGGTTCTATTGCTATGATGAGATACCATGACCATGGTAACTTTTATAAAGGAAAACATTTAATTGAGACTGGCTTACAGTTTCAGAGGTTTAGTCCATTTTTCTCATGGCAAGAAGCATGATGGCATGCATGCAGGCAGACATGGTGCTGGAAAAGGAGCTGAGAGTTCTACATCTTGATCCACAGGCAGCAGAAGGAGACTATGTACCATGCTCAGCATAGCTTGAGCATATAAGATCTTAAAGCCTGCCCCCACAGTGACACCCCGAATGCTCCACAGTTTCAGCCATCTCTCCCTGCACACTTTCCATCCATTCCCCAACTTTATCCCTCCTGCTCCCATCCCCACCTGTCTCCAGTCCTCCCATAAAATTTATTCTATTTGTCCTTTCCAGAGAGGTCCATGTGTCCCCTCTAGAGTCCTTCTCTTTACCTAACTTTTCTGGGTGTGTGGATTGCAGCTTGATTATCATTTACTTAACAGCTAGTATCCACCTCTAAGTGAATACATACCCTATTTGCTTTTCTGGGCCTGGGTTACCTCACTAAGGATGATATTTTTTTCTAGTTGTATCCATTTGCGTGCAAATTCCATGATGTCATTTTTTAACAGCTTATTAATACTCCATTGTGTAAATGTGCCACATTTTTTTAATCCATTCTTAAATTGAAGGGCATTTAGGCTGTTTCCAGTTTCTCGCTGTTATGAATAAAGCCACAATAACCATAGTTGAGTGCGTGTATTTTTGGTAGGATGGAGTGTCTACTTTATTAAGACTTTTTATATGTTTTCCATAGAAATATGTCAGGAGCTATGGGGATGGGTCAGTGAATAAGAGGTCTATTATGCAAGCATGAGGACCTGAATTTGCATTTCCTGCAATCCAGGCAAAGTTGCTCAAACCACAGCATTAAAGAGATAAAGAGAAGTATACCCGAGTTGCACCCTGGCCAGCAGTGTAACCAAAACTTCTAGCTCCTGGTTCAGTGAGAAATTCTGTCTAAGAAATAAGGTAAAGTACTGTCAAGAAAGATATCTGATGCTGACTTCTGGTTTTTTAATGTTCACACACCAGTATACATGCCCTGTACACACACACACACACACACACACACACACACACAGTTAAAGTAAGATAAAAGTGATTTAATAATGGATATTAATGGGTGCTAGGTCTTAGAGTGACCCCCAAAATCAAGGGCTGGGAAATATCCACAAAGAATGTACCAACCAATCCTGAGATGGAGCCAGTTGAGATTCCAGAGAGGGAAGCACTTTATCCCAGGGTAATCAGACCACTGTATTTACTACAGAAAAATGTTCAACAACAGTGACAGAGGGTTGTGCATTCCACAAAGGAGTAAATGTCTGGTGTTTACATGAAAGAGGTTTAAGAAATTTGGCATAAGGTAGTTTCTAATAGTGCTTTGGGAAGCAGGTAAGTGTCTGGCAATGCTCAATAGTTGGGTTAGAGCCTGACAGGAAAGAAAGCAGCTGGTGTGGTCAGAGGGTAGTCAATATACCCTGTCTCTTTTGGTCAGGGTCAAAAAATTGTGAGGGGACTTGGAAGACTCTACAATGTGGGCTTTATCTAATAAGCTATTACATATGCCTACTTCCACACTTTAGTTTAAGCCTGTGTTGACTGAAATCCATTGAAACAATGTTTGTTTGTTTTTCCTCTAATTCAGAAAGAAATCATCAGTTTTAATAGCCAATGAATAACACTTTTTGGTGATGAGGACCTGAACCTTCTAGAAGTGTTGCAGGAGAAACCATTATGACTTAAGCCACACGGCTCTTATACAGTAGGGTTTCTATTGCTGTGATAAAATGCTGGAACCATTAGCAACCTGAGGAGGAAATAGTTTATTTCACTTCCACATCCACATCATAGTCCCTTACCGAAGGAAGTCAGGGAAGGAACTCAAGGCAGGAACTGATGCGGAAGCCATAGAGGTGTACTGATTACTGGCATGCTCTCATAGCTTGCTCAGCCTGCCTGGTTACAGCACCCAGGCCCACCAGTCCAGGAGTGGCACCACCCATGGTGATGTGGGCCCTCCCACATCACCCATCAATCAAGAAAATGTACCACAGGCTTGCCCATAGGCTAATCTGATGGGAACACTTTATCAATTGAAATTCCCTCTTCCTAAATGACTCCAGCATGTGTCGAGTTGTCAAAAAATTGATCAGCATGCACTGGGTCAGCCGGAAGTTTTCTGAAAGAAAGCTGGGTGCTGACAGGAAATGAAGGTTGGACCTGGAACATTAACAGTATCCAATCTAAGAACTGCAGGATTCAAACTGTCTAGAAATGAACATATGCACTTATGCCAACAAATTGAACTTTGTCTCTTAACAGAAGTGATTTTCTTGTAATTTAATTTGCCTTTAAAAAATTCCCACAAATGTTGGAGCTGGAGCTCAGCTGTAGAGCACTCGCAGAGCATGCAGGAGGCCCTAAGCTTGATGACCCAAGTGCTGCAAAACACAAAGAAAGAAAAGTAACCTTTAGTGCTTACTTCCTAATACCTTGTTTCTATTTCTTTCCCTCATGTTATTCTTTCATGTACATAATTATTTGGATAAATCTGGTTAGTTTTCCACCTCTGATTCCTCCGATTTGTCGTTCAGTACCTCACATCAGTCTTCATTTATTTAAGAGCAAGTTACCCCAGGACAATCTTTCCCTAATGTGCTTATTTCTCTGTGACAGATAAAAATTTTTTATTTATTTTTGTTCCTAAGGAAGGGAGTTGTCATGTCCTGAATAAAGAACTTGAGAAATAAACACTGAATTTTAAAGCAGCTCTAGGAACATGAGGAAAATAACTGTCAAAAATGCATCGGAAATTTCTTGCAAAGGGACTCTTCAGATATCAGAGACTTTAAGTTTTCAGTGAACGATGGTAGCAGATTTTTATTTTTATTTTTGGCATAATCAGGTAGTCATCAAATAGCCTTCCGTTACAGGCCTCTTTCAGAATTTCTGCTGTGGCCATATTAACGGTGCAGCAATTTTTAGGTCTCTTGGTTGTCAGTGTTTCAGTAGTGTTAGAAGGTGTCTTTTACGGTCATAGAGTTCAAAATTATCGCTGTTGGATGGCGGAAAACATAGCCCCAAGGGGATAAGTTGATTTCCCGAGGTCACACGGGAGCAGCGAGGACAGCTCAGAACTCTGCAGAAGGAAAATGTCAGCGTCCATGGCTGTAGGAAACAATGATTTAGGAACCCCTGGGGCAAAATACTGTTTGTCAGCATTGGATACTTCCGCTACTTGAGGAAGAGAAGAGCCAGAGGAGCCTCTCTATTATCTAAGTAGTGAATGGATGATCGAATGGAATCTCTCCCATCTTTCTTCTGAGAACAGATAATTTAGAGAGAAAACATATGATCATAATACATCAAGAGAAGGTGCATAATGGCTACTGGTTTGACTTGCCAGGTAAACTGTCTGTCTTTTTACAGTAACTGAGAGTTATATAATCCTGACATGATATTTGTGAGGATTTTTGGTACATTTAACTATTAGAATTAAATCAGTTAATAAACTCATATAATGATATTGAAATGTGTCTATTCCTGAGAGGACCATTGTATGACTTATGTGTTGTTTCAGAACACACACTTGTTTATTATTAGTCTGTGTGTCAAGAAAAAGGCAGAGATTACTGAGTCTCCTGTCTATGTGCATTATTTTGAGAGCCTTTGGGGCCAACAATTCTTAGGGAGGTATTCCACCGATTCGTCTATTGGGAAATAAAAAATATGACTTTCCTCCCTTTGGTTCAATGGCAGCTAAGAAATACACTGGGGATATATAAACAAACATTACATAGAATTTTCAAATAGGTACCTTCATATCACCAGAATTTAGCACAATTATAGGTGGTATTTTTAGAGATGTAGAGTAATCAATGGGAACTGGGACCTGACTCTTAGACTAGAAATCTCCAGAAATAAGCACTATGCATTTTAAGGTGGATTAAATCTTGTCACCCTTCAACAATCTCCCAACAAGTGGATTATGACACCTTTCCATTGAATCTGTGCTGTCCTTAGTGATGTAGACAATAATAAAGTGCGGTGGAAGTAATGCAGCCATATCTTTAAGTTTACTGTTTGCCTTGGTTACTTGGAATACTTTCTTGGGCGTCCAACTGCCATTTAATAAGACTACTACCAATCTTGAGATTGTGAGGATGGAAGAGCCCATGTCGAAAGTCTCCTGTGGAGAGACACTTTGACAGCAAAAAGACAGCGAAATAGATGCCATGTTTTTTAAGTCTCCAGTTTGTCTCTGTTGAGGCCATAGACATCATGGAACAGAAAAATGTCATCCCTGCATCTTCTTTTCCAAATTGCTGATGTGCGGTTGAAAGGAATGTTTGCAATTTTAAGCCACCGGAATTTCCCCTTTTATTGAAAATAGGTTCTTTACTCAAACAGTATGTCATGATTATACACACCCCACCCTCTACTCTTCTCAGTTCCTTCCCACCTCTTCTTCCGTTTAGATTCACTCTTTCTGTCTCTCATTAGAAAACAACAGGCTTCTAAAAGGTAACAATACAAAATATAAGATAAAGCAAAGACTGTTGCACTGAAGTGGGACAAGACAACCCAACAGAAAAAAGAGCCCAAGAGCAAACACATGAATCAAGGACCCACTCATTCACTGGGGGACCCATAAAAACACAAAACTGAAAGCCCTAATATATACGCAGAGGATCTAGTGCAGACCTGCGCAGGCCCTATGCTTGCTGCTTCGGTTCCTGTGAGCTCACGTGAGTTCTGCTCTCGGTTGATCTAGAGAGTCTTGTTCTTCTGGTGTCCTCCATACTCTCTGACTCTTAAATTCTTTCTGCCCTCTCTTCGACAGGGTTCCCTGAGCTCTGAGGGGAGAGATTTGATGGAGACATCCCATTTAGACCTGAGTGTCCCAAGCTCCCCTCCCCTCATCTGTCTCCTTAATGTCTGGATGTGGGTCTCTGCATTTGTCCCCATGTGCGGCAGGAGGAAGCTTCTTTGATAATTAAGCTACTAAATTTTTAAGTGGTTTGTAATGAAGAAACTATTAGTTAGCATGAAGTTTCACTAATTTACATATTGGTTCTGATGATGCAGAATCCCTCTACATGTCAACCATTTAACTGAATATGATGTGTCTGCACAACTGTCAGGTACAAAGTGAGTTGTTGCAGTTACAGATGTTTCACGGCTTAGTGTCTTTTCAGTATATGATAGTTCACGTAAAAGATGCTAAGAAATTACAGATGCCCCACCACCACTTTCCATCATAATTCATTCCCTCTCCTCCTCCTGCTCCTCTTCCTCCCCCCTCCTCCTTCTCCTTCCTCCTCTCCTTCTTCCTCTTTCTTCCTCTTCCTCCTCTTCCTCCTCTTCCTCCTCCTCCTCTTCTTCTTCTTCATCTTCCTCTTCTTCTTCTAACACATTGAGTCTAATTAGTACAGTCCATATGCACATGGGTGTAGGGCAATCCACTGGAGTAGGGGCAACCTATTATGGGCCACATTCCCGAAGAAAACTGACTTTCCCTTCCAAAAGGACAAAGTAAATATAATTTATATGCTTTGTATACATATATGAAATTAGCAAAGAATATCAAAACACGTAAAAATGACATTCATCTGTAATAAAAATGAAATCAGAAAAAAATGTAGATAGAAGTTCTTAGTATTAATTTCTACTGCAGCTGTCAACAACAGAGAGGTCATTTCTGGTTTTGCTAAGCCATCGTAGCAGTAAAGGGACTGTTTTAGCTTGCCTGTGTAGGCTTCATTACTTCCCACCCTGCTCAGCTAGTTGTCAATGTTTCGTATTGTTGAATAATTACAAATAGAATAGTAACAGAAGGTAATGGCTTCAGTCAGGCAGATAGCCATTGAAACAAAGGGAACTGGTGAAAAATACAGCTTAGAATAAGAGTTAATCAAGCTTAGTGAAAAATTAGATGATTTTAACCATTTGTGTGAATGATTACACTTTGGCATCACTTCTTAAGACAGGATAATTTCTTAAGACAACGAGGAGGGCAAAGAAAAGAAATCATTTTGGATTACATTGTGTGTGAAATTTGTATCCTGTAGATTATCTGGAGCTGAGAAGAAAGGTCCAGGGTTCTGAAAAATTTTTATATAAATGCATTTTACACAGCCATGAGAATGAGTGAGATCAAACAAAAGAAACAAACTAGTAAAGCGAAGAGTGAAAGAAATGGATTTTGAAAGTGGGAAAAGGAAGGCTTGTAAGAAGATCATGTCCTTATCAGATAAGATGTTTGGTCATATTCATTTTTGGTCATTAGAACTTAGAAATGGTTATTTAAATAGATAAACTAGAATTATCAGTGATGATGACTCTGTGACTATCTTTTTGATTGCTCTAAACTCTGTCCTTTAAGACACACTAAAGCAATCAGATGATTTGTTAATGGGGAAAAACATTTAAGTCCATTTTGCACATGTAAAACATTACATTTTTAAGAGTAGCTCTAAAGTACTCTAGCATCTGTATTAATGATCCGTTAATGCACTTCTCAGGAAATTGAAGTCATTTGGTCTTCAATGTTTCATAGCTTACAGCACACTTGAGGCTCGGATTAATTTCATTTTTATATACTGTTTTTTGGTTGATGTATTTTTGCAATTCATTTAATCAATCCAGGCTTTCATGAAGGAAATTGTGTTTAAAAACGTATAGTCACAAAAGTTTTAAATTATCTAAATGGAATAAAATTTAAAATACCTTTGGTAAACTTCTCAGTGAATTTACATGTCAGAAAAAATATTCCTTAATTTTCTGCTTTAAAAAAAGAACTATGCTCTTTCAAAAGAAACTTTGATGTCAGTTACCCTGACTTGATCAGTGCACATTATATGAGTGTGTTTTCAGACTGGACTCCATTAACGAATAAAATTGATACATGTTATTAAAAATGTGAGAATAGAGGAATATTAAAATGGAGATGAGAAATGATGATCTCATTGTGGCTCCTATGCATAAATTTGACCTTTTCTCATAGCTATACCACCAAGACAAAAAAATTCTCCAAATACCAGAAATCATCCTCAAAATCTGTCCTTCTTATCTAATAGAAACCAAGCTCCATTGTTTGATCAAAGTAAACAATGTGTGTTTACAAAAATTCCATCATGAAAGTTATTATTTTGTACAATGTACTTGTCCATTCCTCTCTATTTTCATGGGTTTTCCCTCATCATTTTCCTCATCTGGACCTTCTCAGTGACACTCATGCTCTAGCCATGACCCCTCAGTTCACCCTTCAGCTGTCACGACTTTGGTCGCAGCTCTGCTGCTGATGCTTTACCCTCTGTAACCATTTACATCTCATGCTGTGTCACCCCACTTGACGAGTGTCTCTACCATTTCTGCATAAAGCTAATCACATCTTTCTATTTCTTAAAACCCTGACTAGCATCTCATTTCAATTACAACAACGTATGGATCACTTGTCATGACCTACAACTCCCTTGTGATCTGGTCTACAACTCAGAACTATCTCCTTAAGCCTCCCCAGTTCAAAGTTACTGCTCAGATTGGCTTCAGGTCTAAACGCCAAATTGCCAAGCTCCTTTACTTCTTATAGCCTTTTCTTGAGATGCTCTTATACAGCCTCCCAGGGCCTTCTTTCTCATCAATCAGTTCTGTACTCAGATAGACCTTTCACAGATTGTCATTAAGATCCTCTTCCCAAATTACTCTCCATTTCACATAGTTAATTTCTGATTGCTATATATATGTATATATACACATATATATGTGTGTATGTATGTATATATGTATATATATTCAGAAACACAAACACACATATATAAATATATATACTGTCAGAAGCATATATATACATATATACATATATATATATATACACACTGTCAGAAGCACATATATACTGTCAGAAGCATAAGCAGTTTGCAAGCTACAAATGAACTTTTCTTACTAGGCACACCTACAAGTAGAACAATGTGCTCAGTTGGCAGAACATGCGGTTACAGCATCATATAAGATAAGAGATAGTTTTGTCTCTTGTAGTTAGTATTTACATCTGGTAGGGTCTGGGTTCTCATGATCAACTCACCAGCCAAAGCTGGATCAATCCATTCTACATTTTGTACTACTCTATCCCCTCTGGGGGCACTCTAAGTTTTTCCATTCCTTTAGGCAATATAACCTGGAGACTCACTCTTAATAATTGGCACTGTTTATTCCTTGTCCTTATGTCTATCTCTCTCACCTTCTATGGTATTAGCACAGTTATTAGAAATGAGGGAATTGTTTTCTACTTCATTCCTTGTTCCTCGAATGTTCCCATTAACTCTTAATACCATCTATGTAATAACATTTCTTTAAAACTCTTGTGGTTAAAATAACTCTTTCCAGAACAGTTATGCTAATAATTGGATGCTGTGGGATGTCTTTCAGTATGCTGTGAATATGTGTGGCTCCCATTGGATAATAAATAAATCTGTTTTGGCCTATGGCAAGAAAGCTTACAGCCAGGCTGGAAATCTAAGCAGAGATACATAAAGATGAAGGGCAGAGTCAAAAGAGATGCCAGCTGCCTCCAAAAGAGCCACAAGATGCCAGCAGACCAGTAACGCCAAGGCCACATGTCAACATACGGATTAATAGGAATGGGTTAATTTAAGACAAAAGAGCTAGCTAGCAAGAAGTTGAAGCCATAGACCATGCAGTTCATAATTAAAATAAGCCTCTGAGTAATTATATTATAAATGGCCATGGGATTGTGGGTGGGAGAGATTTGTCTGGACAGCTGGGCAAGACAGGACCAGATAAATTTCCATCTACATATGTAATATTAAACTTCACAACCTAATCTAACTCATTCAGGACAGCAGTGTGGCTAGCATAGTGAAAACAAAGAGAACACATGGCACACATGCTCCTGGAGTCATGCCCAGAATCATGCAGTGAACTGTCCACAAGTCCTTGCCAAGTAAATGAGGATCTCCAGGGTCTTGCCACAAGGAGAGCCATTCATGCTATTCTCGGGCCTTTGTCTCCTGAAGAAGTCACATGGCCCTCACCACTGGATGATCATTGTGCTGGTTAGTTTTATCTCAACTTGATACAAGGCTAAAGTCTTCTGAGAGAAAGGATCTTCAGTTGAGGAAATGCTGACATAAGATTGGGCTACAGGCAAGTTTGTAGGATATTTCCTTAATAGGTGTTTGATGGGGGAGGACAAAGCCCGTTGTTGGTGGCGCCATCCCTGGGCTGGTAGTACTGAGTTCTATAAGAAAGCAGGCTAAGCAAGTCACTGAGAGCAAGACAATAAGAAGCACCCTTCCATGACCTCTGGATCAGCTCCTGCCTCTAGGTCCCTGCACTGTTTTGAGTTCCTATCCTGATTTCCTTCAATGATAAACAGTACTGAGGAAGCATAAGCCAAACAAGCCCTTTCCTCTCCAAGCTTCTTTAGTCATGGCATTCTGCTGCAGCAATAGAAACCCCAATTAAATCAGTAATGCAGGCTTTGAACTTTATCTGCTACACTTCCAATATTGACTCTTCTATTGAGTATCTGATATCTCTGGGCAAGTTATTTCATCTCAATTTCTTTTTTTATAAAATGGCACAGTTGAAACCTCATTTAAGTGCTACAAAAGTTAAATTACCTACACTTAAAGTTTGTGTATAATACTGACCTATTCATTATTAGTTGCAGATGTAATATAATATGTACTAAAATATATGGCTTTGAATTCAGACCTGCATATCCATTTTTGCAATCATGCATCAAGACTGGAGTCTGTCCAGGCATGGTGGCTCACACCTTTAGTCCATGCCATTACTCCAGCAGCAGAGACCAGTGAATCTCTGAGTTTAAGGTCAGTAAGGACTACATAGGTCTAGGCCATCCAAGAACCTTACTTCCAAAATAAGAAGGACAGACTCTGATACTCAGTATTTGGTCCTCAATAAATGTGTGGATGGATGTTACTTTACCACTGACATAGAAATAGAAATTATTAAGCAAATTTTTTTTATTTCAACACCAGGATTTGAATATGTAGGGAATCTGAAGTCCTAGAAAGAAGACTCAGAAGAAAAAAATTCATAGGGGAAATGGCCCTCAAAGTTATCTGATCCAGGAAGAATGGAGAATATTAGCTATAATGTCTACCTAGGTCAGAGCTAGAGTGAAGTTTCCTGGTAGAGAGTGATTCAGTGATGTAACAAAGAAAGCCAACTGTGTACCTTTCTAGGGCAAGGATGAGTTAGAGCCTCTAGTGGTTGGAATTGGCTTAAAAATAGGACAGAATGCATTCTGTATATGAAAACACTGGATCAGGGTGAGAAGGTGGCAAATGGCGAAAAAGCGCTTGCTGTGTACATGCAGGGACCTGTGTTCGGATACCTGGTACCTATATAAAAAGCCAGGTGTGGTGGCACACCTCTAATCCCAGTGATAAGAGATGGAGACAGCAGGATTCTGGGAGTTCGTAGCCAACCTATTCAATGGGCTAGCCAGGTTCAGTAAAATTCTTTCTCAGAAAACAACATGGAGAGTGATAGAAGAAGGCACCTGGTGTTGAGAACTTCTGGCCACATGCAACGCTCCACACCACATGCACCCCCAACACACACAACAAAACAAACATACAAAAACTAGATCAGAGTAATATATAATATATCTTATACTCAGCTGCAGAAATTAAAAGCAGGTAAAGTCAAGGTCAGGTCATAATTCATCTGCCTAAAAACCCTCAGATTTGGATAAAAGAATAACATCTCATTTTATTTCAGTGCTGAGATCTTCATGTTAAGATCAAGCACTGTATATTTATTTTTATCACAGATCATCAGTCAATCCTTCTAGGCTGGAAACCAGAGTAGAAGAAGGCACACCAAGCCCCTCGCTTTCCCTAACTTACTTCCAATAAATAATCTTGCTGCAAAGTCTAGTGGACATGCACAAAAGGATACTGGATTGATTTCTCCACATTATCAGATTTATGTCTGCATGTGGCTTGTTGTGTTTGCAAACTATAAAGAGTGTCATAAGATACTGCGTTTGGCTGTCGGCAGCCTTGCTTTCTTGGCTGTGTCAGCCACCGTGTCCGAGTACAAATTTAGAAACTTTTATATATAGTCAGTGCGTCATCCTTTCACCCACTGAGCTGTCACTGAGCTGTTTAGATTTCCTGACCACGGCTACCTTTGTTGGAGGATCTTTCCTCATAGCATACCAAGAGACAGGTACGCGTCTGGTCTGTCTGATCCCTCTAAAGCATTTAGCATTTAAATAAAATACGAGAAGGGATTATGCAAGAACTCAAATAGCTGTTGCATGAAGCTTGGCAGGTTGCCTACAATGAGTGTATTCTCGAGAGAAATCCCTCTCTATGCTTCATAGTAACAACTTTGATGGGCTGAGAAACTTGTGTTATTAAGTTTTAGTGTTTATTTTATATTTAGTGTTTGATTTATATCATAATTCGTTAGAAGACTCATCGCTAAGTCTTAATTTTAGTTTTCATAACTCATGGCTACTTCATGAACATCACTAATGAAAAAATCCCTATTTATAAAATTAGCTGTATGAATTGATACATCCACCTTTAGCAAAGCTCTCTATATTTTCCCAAAATGAATAATTGATATATTTAACAGTTGTGAGTTGAATATTTCTGATTAATGGAGCTCTTAAGAGTTAAGGCTGCTTTTCATACATTTAAAATTTAAAATTCATTATTGGTAGTATTCCACAGATGACTATACTTATATGGATTACTCCCAGTGGTTTCCAGTTTCACTATTTTAAAATAAAAACGGTTGTCAAAAACATAGGATTAAAAATCCAAACATCTCTGCTGTCTTCTAGAATTTTTATTCAAATAGCCATCTTGCCTTTCTAATATCTTCTTCTGTCTCATCTTCAACTCATTTTGTTCTTTTTCCATCTGGTGTTTCTGGCTTTAGTATGAGTCAAGGTCATGTACCCTGAATTATCAGAAGTGCCTAGAAGCTAAGTAGTGAGTTTAGGTAAAAGAACTGTGTCCTTAGCCTGGCAGTACAGAGTCTTTTCTTCTATGACTCATCCAGAACCCATGGGTAGCTTCTTGGGCAAAAGAAACAAAATGTTCCAGATAGTTAATAAGAATTCTCAAGTAGAATTAGGAAATATTTTATAAATGTTTACTTTTTGTTTAGGCAAGTAAGAAGATGTTTAGTAAAATTTATGTCTCTGGGAAAATTAAAATATTAATAGTATCAGCTGTTACTTTCTGCCTTCTTTGTGTTTTTTGTGTGTTTATGTGCGTGTGTGTGCATGTGTGTGTGTGTGTGTCTGTGTGTGCATATCTATGTACTTGTGCATCTTTTTTTAATAAGGAACTTTCATTGCTTAGGGTAATTTTGTATATATGCACCACAACAAGTTTAAAACGTTTCTCTAAACTGCTAAGAATTAGGTATGTGAGGAAAGAATGTTGTTTTTTTTTTTTTTTTTTTTTTTTTTAGAAAAACTGAAGACAGCTTACAGTCACAATGAGAAAAATAGGAAAACTTGATAAAGTAGTTCATGTTGACAGGTTTTGTAAGTGACTTTCTAGCATATATTTCCTGTTTTTCCCTTCATAGTTAATTTATTCTTCCAAATACAGTCTCCTTTGATAGGAAGATAACTATAACCACACCATCAGTTAATCTTTGTATATATTTGAAAAAGTTTAATTGGCTAACAAACTAAGTAAAAAACAAACAAACTCTTAATTTTTCAGGATGTCAAACTTGGGAGAGTATGACATGGACTTTTACCAATCTAATTATACAATTGATAATCAGGAGCAGAACTATAATGATTCCAATGCTTATGGAAATCTTTATGGATCCAGAGAGTAAGTAACTTATAGTGAGTAAACATACTCCCATTTTTAGAAATGTCAGTGTTCTGTCAGTTAATTCCTGATAGGTAGGTTCTCCCGAGGGAAGACAAAGTTAACTGAGCAGTTGTCAATAATGTATCCCCCACTGAATGACAAGAAAGGACAGATAAGTTACCAGAATTTTCTGCAAATGTTTTTTTCACTTGGTGCTCATACCACGTTAATGTTTTATTTATTCTTTTAAAAATAATGATTAAATAAGAGCCTTTTACCTGATAGTTGTCTGGACACTAAAAATGGATTTCATCTATTTAAAAACATTTATTTTGTCTAATTTCTCTCAGAAATTAAGACCACTACAAAACCAAGGTCAGGATGAAATCCAAGGTCTTTTATAGTTTCTACTTATTTTTAAGAAAATGAGAATTTTCTACATGTGTAGTGAAGTCACATCACTTCCAGGGTACCTCTGGTGTCAACCCCCAATCTCTCAAATTCATGACCTCTTCTTGAATAGTTAATATTGCATACACACATGTCCATGTGTGAGCACACACACACAATGCACACACTTGTACATGAATCTGCTGAGTCCATTTGGTGTTGGTCTCTTAAGCATATGTGTTTAATGTTGATCACTTGGTCTGAGACAATTTATCAGGGGGATCATCCCCAAATAAAACTGATGATCCCTCTCTCAGCAGACCTTGGTTGCCTGTAGGTATTGATCTAGTGGTGGAGCTTTCCCTTTATTCCTGATGGCATGTCAACTGGTGTTGTCATTATGATCTTGCTTAGGCAATCATATTGCTGAATTTTCATGGATGTTACTTCCTGTCATACATAGATGACACTATGTTGCAGCAGATGTTCTCTGACTCCTGCAGTCTTTCTGCCCACCTTTTCTGAAATGTTCTTTTAGTCTTAGATGTAGGAGTTGCACTGTAAATGTATCAGGTGGAGTTGGGCACCCCACAGTCAATTCTCAACATTTTGATCAGTTATGAATTTCTGTAATAGTCTTGTCTGCTTCTACAAGAAGCATCTTCAATGATGGGTGAGAGCTACATTTATCTGTGCTATGAGGATACGTTTTTAGAATAGAATTAGGAAGTCTTTTCCATTACAGAGATAAGATTTTATTTTGAGGAGTTACACAATAAAATATGCATTTTAATATGTGAATATTATGAAAAGTGCCATGAGAGTATTGACATAAACACATTTTAGGATGTATTAGATATTGGAGACAAATTTAACTTCTTGAAGGTCTGGTGAGATGGCTTAGTTGGTGAAGTACTTTCCACAAAATCATGAAAATCTAAGTTGAGATCTCCAGAAATCCTGTGGAAAAGTTGAATGAAATGAGATATGCATCTGTAATACAACATGGAGGAGGTGGTGGTCAAAAATCTTCTGGGGCTTGGTAGCTAGACATTTTAGACAAATCAGCAAGCTCCCAGTCACTGAGAGATTTCCCATCTTAAAAGCATAAGGCAGAGAGCAGAGATCTATTGAGGAAGACCCTCAATATTGACCACTGGGTTCAACATGCTCATGTGCACATACACACACACACACACACACACACACACACACAGAATACAAAATCTTAACTTGAATTTAAAAAAAGAGAAATGATGAAGAATTTAGTATTTGTTTTTTATTAGTGACAAAGAAAAGAAAGGACGAAAGGAGGGAAGGAAGGAAGGAAGAAAAAGAAAAGAAAACCCTGCAAACTGAGGAAAATTTCTCCCATCTAGCACTGTTTATCTCTGTGATATAGGAAGACAACTTTTTTTTCTTCAGCTGAGACATAAAGACATGTACTTTGTGTAATTTTTATAAAGAACAATTGCAGTGATGTATAAAAAGTATATCTTCAAGAAAAACTATTATTTAAATGTTAAATAGACATAAGTTTGAAAAGCACCCTGTTATTCTATGGTTTGGGTTGCTCTGCTGCTTTTCTGCACATAGTTTTGTGGGTCTAGGTAGAAGAACTGGAATAAGGACCATGTCTCTCAACTCTCACGACAATTAACATTTACTGTGTTCGATTTTTGTGTTATGGACTGCCTTGAGCTTTATTAAGCATGTCACTGGAACCCTGAGCAACCCTATGAGATAACTACTACTTGTGAGAAACTAACCAAAGAAATTAATTGATAATTTTCCAAGATTATTAATCAGTTTTTTTTTCTTGTTGCTGTCACAAAAATATCACACAAACAACTTAAGGCAGGAAGACTTTATTTTTTTTTGTTGTTATTTATTTTTCTTTGACTCATGGCTTGAGGCTACAGTCCATCAGCCCATCATGAAATGAGAGGGGAGTCATAGAGGCAGTAGTTTACAGAGATTACTAGTCACATCATGCCACAGTCAAGAAACAAAAGGAGAGATGAAGGCTGGTGTTCACATCACTGTATCCTTTCGTTCAGAGTAGGGTACTGCAGCCTATAGAGTGCTGCAGCCCTAAGTTAGAGTGTGTTATTTCTTCCTCAACTAATCCCATCTAGAACCTCCCTCCCTCACACATATGCCCAGATGTTTGTCTCTGAGTTGATTCTCAATCCAACTTCCTGACAGTAAATATTAACCATCACAGTCAGCTAGTAAGAAACAGGCTTGAAGTTTGGGGTCTAAGGTTGTTTGATTGAATCTTTATGAGGGTGAATGGAAGGTGTTCAGTTTCATCCCTGTCTAGGGACGTTTGGAGCACGTTCTTATTAACCGATCATCTGTTCTTATCAACTGATCATCCTACACACACGAGCAATAGGTGCTGCACTCATTACTGAGCAGTGTTCTAACCGAAAGGGAAAGGTACTGTTCCATAATGTTTCTACAACAACAAATGGTGAGTATATGAAACTGTATCCCACTGTACCATTTATGATTTATACTTTGAGAGATAAAGAAATGCCAAACAGTGCTTGAGGTTGAGTGAGTACATGGATTACAAGGCTATTTCAGAATGGTTAGTGTAATGATGGAAAATGAGAAAATGTGATAGGCTTTTCATCTCAAGTGCCCTGTTTCACAGAAAGGATCACAGTACCTTTAAATCCCTATTCCTTTTATCCATTCTCTTTTCCAAGTGGCATTTCTGCTGGAGTACTATCTTTTATTTAAACTATAACATAAAAGTCCGATATGAGAAAGCTAAAGCTTTATTCTTGAGATCTCCCATTCCAGCCAAGCCAACATTTTCCCCCATTAGATTATTCTTATCAACATTTTTCAGAAATCAAGATGACAAAGTGATAGATATTAACTCAACTGCATGAGAAAAGTTCATGATTACACTGCACCAGTGTGGCTGAACTTGGCCCAGGTATAAGCTCTTGTTCCAGTCCACATTGAAAAACATGAGTAATAGTTCATATAAGTGAGATATCTATAGTAATCAGTATGCATGCCATAGGGATTAAAAGTATTAGGTTACATCTCTGCCTTTAATAAGCCGGTACTGGGTTAATGAATGATGACATGACTCTTCCCTCTATCTCTATGGTTTTATTTGCCAAGATAGGCAATTTTTTGGTCAAGGTTAAATACTTAGAATTGAATATGATTTTGTGGAATGTACATTAAGAATGATCATAAAAGAAAATTGCCCAAAGTATTTTGTAAAAATATTGTAATAAATATTTTTTATAATTATAATAAATAAATTTTAAAAATAAAGACAACTCAAGATTTCCAAAGTTCAGAATGTTGAACTCTATATTCATCTATGGTTGTTTGGAAAAAAACAAAGTAAAACAAAAAATGAAAAAAATGTGATAGGTAGTGATTTTTCTTTCCCTTACTGCAACTAAAAACTGTGAAAAATGAACTAATTTCATAGACTCTCTTATTTTTCTTTCTTCCATCCTCTAGCACTACTACAAGTTATTTACAAGGATCAAATATTTTTCAAGTTTCTTAAGCACATGATAAAACAAAATACATATTCATGGACATGTAAAAACACCGTTCTTTGGCAAAAGCAGATTGCTCATTGTAAGAAGAGTTTCAGAAGTTAGCAACTCACATAGTTAGCAAGGTGCTCCAGGTACTCTTGGATAATTTGATGAAGAGCAATTTTCTGGTAATAGTCAGTCAGTAGTGGAGAGCACATTTCTCTGTGAACAAAACTGATTTTATAGATTTTGATTACATTTGGCTTGATGATACAATTAAGTTCTGATTTTTATTAGCCAGTTCTGGGGGATTCTAGAAGCTTTAATATTGATAATTCCCTCATGAAGAGCAGAGAGAACGGTTTCCTATGTAGGGAGCAGTGCTCTGCTCATAAAACCTCATTTTGAAATTCCATTTATTCTTCTGTAAAATGGTATTTAAAGAACATTTTGACCATATGGAGTTTTAAGTGAGAAAAAGGGGACAGTGTCCAGCATATTGCATATGCCTGATTAATAATCTTACTGTAGATCATTATTATAGAAGTTTTTCCATGACCCCTTACTTCATTTTTTAGTTAAATTTAACTTTTAAGCAGGTTCATTATTTCATTGGTAAGCAATCCTTAGAATCAGGCGAAGTCCTTAAGAGGAATATTGTACTTCCCTTCCTTGGTTTGTTAGGATATTCCTTTCTTTCTTTTTTTTTTTTCTTTTTTGGTTTTTTTGAGACAGGGTTTCTCTGTGTAGCTTTGCGCCTTTCCTGGATCTCGCTCTGTAGACCAGGCTGGCCTCGAACTCAAAAAGATCCGCCTGCCTCTGCCTCCCGAGTGCTGGGATTAAAGGCCTGCGCCACCACCGCCAGGTGGATATTCCTTTCTTGTATGTAAAATATAGGCATTTTTAATTTCCTAGAACACAAGCCACTGAGCAGCGTCCGCCTTCCTCTTCTGTTCCAGCAGAGATGCTCCTGTCATCGAGTTATGCAGGGCAGCTCTTTCAGCCAGCATCTAACTCAGACTATTACCCACAATCTCCTTCAGTGGATGGTTTTGATGAAGAGCCTCCTTTGCTAGAAGGCAAGTTAAGAAAGTGTTGTTCTTACGGTGTGCACAGCTCAGAAAACTACTGCAGTACTCAGGGCTTAGCATGTTCTGCCTCAGTGTTGCGTACTGCTTTGTGTGTAGTTACTGCACAGTTAGCAGGACTCTTCCAAACCAAGACACATACCCCTAAACCGCTGCAAGTTTGTTGCATTATTGGGTGACGTTTCCAAGCATGTTTGCTCTGTTGCTGGGAAATTGTTGCTATTATTGAATGCTCCTTCACTGTTTCCTAGATTTGGACTCTGGCCTGGCATAAGTAGGAAAGACATGTTATGGAAAGGTGTTTATATCAAAGTAGCAACACTTTCCAAACATCTAAGGGTGCACTTCATAACAGTATTATTTTATTCTTTGCTGTTTGCCTGGGAGCAAGTGAGATAGTTTCTCAAATTAATGTTTCTCTGTGGTTGGCGTGGAGGCAAGCCAAACTCTTCTTTTTTCTTTGTCTCTCATGAGCTCTCTCTGATCATCTTGGAAAAGCTAGGTGAAGGAGAATACAGTTCCAGTTCATAACAATGTTCTTAAGAAGGAAACCCAGGACTCTTGGAACTGGAGGTCCAGATAGATTTCAGGAACTTTATATTCATTTTTCTTCATACCCAGGCATTCTATGTCTATGTTGAGTTTTTGCTGGAGGTAACAACCCCCAGAAAGAACTTAAAACTCTGCTGGATTTACATTAAAGAATGAAGCATAAATGCTCAGTGGTAGCCCCCTGCCAGTCCTCTGTACCCACACCAGCTCTAAATGGAGTTAGATGAAAATGAAGACTATAATTACTAATATTTTCCATAGTAAGTACTGTTTACCTCATTTGAATTCAATAACTACCTGGAGTTAACACAGCCTTCTTTCTTTGCCTAAAAAAGGTAAACAAGAGAAAGATTTAAACAATGCAGAAAATTAGGTAATAGATCTCTTAGTGCCGTAGAAGCTATTAAGCTTTGTGATCAGTTATGTCTAATCAGCTCCTTCTATTTCTCCTCTGTAATTACTAAACAACTGAAACTTATAAACTATTTTCACTAAACATGGTTGGCTCTACCAACATTTTTTGCCCTAAAAGACCCATCAATTGCCTAAGTGCATTCACTATACATATTGAAAATATAGAAATATATGAATTAATATATAAGGTAGTTAAAATCTTGTCTCTAAGGATTAACTACCATGAAACATTCAAATGTTTCTTTCCAGCTATTATTCTATTTTTTTATGTGTGTACATATTATGTATGTAAACACCTAGTTACTCTAAAGGAAAATACTATTTTTTCAATGAAAATATTTGTTTTGAGTATTTTTAAAATAAAGTTGAGTCATACAATCACATATGGTCTTATTTTCAGTTATTGTATCATGAACATTTCTTTTCTTTTCTTTTCTTTTCTCTTCTTTTCTTTTCTCTTCTTTTCTTTTTTTTTGGGACAGGGTTTCTCTGTGTAGTTTTGGTGCCTCTCCTGGATCTTGCTCTGTAGACCAGGCTGTCCTGGAACTCACAGAGATCTGCCTGGCTCTGCCTCCTGAATGCTGGGATTAAAGGCGTGTGCCACTGCTACCCGGCTTCGTGAACATTTCTATATATCAGTTCTTTAAAGACATTAAATGTTAGAAACATGATTTACAATCATCTTATAAAACTCAGGTGCCACAATTTAAACATACCTTAAAGGTTGTAACCTATAGTAAGTAATATTGTGATTAACATCATAGTTAAAATCTTTTAGCCTGTGCATTCTTTGGGATGTGTCTGTAACAGTGGGAAAATTTGGTCAGAAGGCACTTGGAATATTATCAGTTGACCTGACAAAAAGTGAATTTTCTACTGTACTATTATAGTCAAATATGCAATATCTATGTCAATTTGATAGTAAAAAAGGAAAGATGAATACTTTGTATTTTATATTACTACAAGTCTGAGAATTTTTCATGTATATTGATTGTTTTTACTTCTTCCCATTTTTGTGCTTTTTGCCACAGCAGAATTAAATTAGTTTTCCTTTCCTTATTTTAAGATATATTTAGATAGAAGCATATTAATAACTTCCCAGAAGATATATTTGAATAAATCTTTTTTTTCTTACTTCCAATATAATTTTCTCATAGGTCTTTGGGGACACATAGAAATTTCAGTATTTATATTTTAAAATTTTAAAGTACTATTTTTGTTTCATATTTTCATAGATGATACATACAATATAAAGCAAAAAAATAAATGTTCATCCTAGGGTAATGGTCAGCCTTAGCCTGCCAAACTAGAAAAGTTACTGGTATTTCTTGTTTTCTCCTTGTAGCACAGGCTGATACTTACATCTGTAAGGCCAGTGCCATAATTCATGTAAAAATGAAGATCTTAATTCACTCTTGTACTTCATGTCATATACTTTCCTACCACTAGATGACAGCAAAACAATAAATTTTACGTTCAAGTTTTATAGCAGGTCCATCTTCTGCTTTACAGCTAAGTTGCTATGTTGGGGCCCCTACACTTTGTAATGAACACTTTGTAATAAATTTGAAAACAAAATATTTTGGATATAAATACTCTGTTGAAAACATAAAATTTTTTTCATGAAAATATTTACTGTATCCTATATTCATTCATGATTTCATGACTCTGTATTGAAATGTGTGCAGACCTTAATTATGCTATGAAATAAATGGTGGAAATCAACAATGAGATTGCATAAAGCATTTTTTCTGAGTTTTTTTTCAGAAATAATTACTACTTTTTTTCTTAAGGAAAAAAATGTGTTTTATACCAAAGGCACTTACTTGTAATAAAAACTGAAAATGAAACTTGAAAGTGACATAAGCCTGGTATAAAATTAATTTAAACTGTGATATTTCTCATTTTTATGGTCTTCTACTATTTAAAAAACCAAGTACAATGGAAACTCCTAGGGATCTACAAGGGTGACTATAGAAAAGACTCCTAGTAATGGGAGTTACAGAACTTGACCCCACCATCTTCTGTAACCAAAAAAGCTTCAGTAGAGGGATTGAGACACCAACCCAGCAACAAAACTGTCAACTTACAATTTGTCCTTCCTACAAGATGTGCTGGGGTAAAGGTGTCACAGAAATTATGGGAGTGGCCAACCAATGACTGGTCCAGCCTGAGACCCCTGCCACTAGAGCAAGCCCACCCCTGATAGTACCTAGAGGGCCAGAACATAGAGGCTGAATAGCCCAGAGACCCAGGATAGACCCAAACAGGACCAGAAAAAAAAAAGTCAATGTAATGAACTCTAATGATATTCTGCTATACTTGTACTGTAGCACCTAGCACAATCATATCCAGAGAGGCTTCACCCAGCAACTGATGGAAACAGACGTGGAGTCTCACAGCCGAACCTTAGTCAGAGATTGGGGAATCCTGCCAAAGAAGGGGAGGAAGGATTAGAGGAACAAGAGGGGTCAAGGGCTCCAAAGAAAACCCACAGAATCAACTAAACTGGGTTCCTAGGGGCTCACAGAGACTGAATAGACAATCAGGAAGCCTGCATGGAACTGATCTAGGTCCTCTGCATATATGTTATGACTGTGTAACTTGGTGTTCTTGTGAGACACCTAACAGTGGGAACAGGAGCTGTCTCTAACTCTTTTGCCTGCTTTGGGGACACTTTTGTTCCTAGTGGGCTGCCTCATCCATCCTTAATATGAGGGGTGGTGCCCAGTCTTACTGCAACTTGATATGCCATGTTTAGTTGATATTCATGGAAGGTCTTCCCTTTTCTGAAGAGAAAGGAGGAGTAGTGGATGGGGTTGGGAGAGGACTGGGAGGGGAGGATGGAGAGGAAACCACATTCAGAATGTAATATATGAGAGAAAAAACTTATTAAACTCCTAACCCATTTTAAGGTTGTTGAACCACTCATCGCCTCAGTGTCCATGGTCAGAAGATACAACACATTGAAAATAAAGGAAACACATGGAAACAAAAACGTACTCAACTTACTCACTTTTCTTTCTTTCTTTCTTTCTTTCTTTCTTTCTTTCTTTCTTTCTTTCTTTCTTTCTTCTTTTCTTTTTTTTTTTGGTTTTTCGAGACAGGGTTTCTCTGTGTAGTTTTGGTGCCTGTCCTGGATCTTGTCCTGTAGACTAGGCTGGCCTTGAACTCACAGAGATCCGCCTGGCTCTGCCTCCCGAGTGCTGGGATTAAAGGCTTGCGCCACCACCGCCTGGCTAACTTACTCACTTTTTAAAAATTACTTCTTTTTATTTTTTGAGATTATAGTATAATTAGATCATTTCCCCTTTCCTCCCTCCAAACCCTGTCATGTATCCCTCCTTGATCTCTTTCAAATTCATGGCCTCCTTTTTCATTAATTGCTGTTCCATGCATATATGTACATACATAAATATTCCCAACCACAACCTGCTCAGCCTGTATAATGTTACTTGTATGCATGCTTTTAGTTGCTCACTGTTTAGTAACATTTATTTTTCTCAGTCTTTATCTTTCTTTCCTAACCTACTGCTGGGGTACAAATCCAGGCCCTCACACATGTGAAACCACTGCTTTAACTCTAACCTATGTCCCCAGTAGGTTAAGTAGTCCCCTGCCCCATGCTTAGGATGACAAATTTCAACCAGGAGACTGCTGTAGATATCACTCTGTATGCTGTTGCTCTGTGTTGTGCTGATTGGTTGATAAATAAAATGTTGATTGGCCAGTAACCAGGCAGGAAGTATAGGTGGGATAAACAGACAAGGAGAATTCTGGGAAGAGGAAGGCTGAGTCAAGAGACACCAGCCCACCTCCAGGGAGCAGCATGTAATGGCACACAGGTAAAGCCACAGGACATGTGTCAACATATAGATTAACAGAAATGGGCTGAGTTTAAATGTAAGAGCTAGTCAGTGGTAGGCCTGAGCTAATGGCCAAGTGATTATAAATAATATTAAGCCTCTGTGTGATTATTTTATAAGCAGGCCACAGGACTACAGGGCTTAGGCAGGACCAGAGAAACTTCTAGCTACAGGAGACTATATGTAAAAGTTTAACTCTCTATGCCAGTTCACTCAGGTGCCCCCTGACCCTCTGACAGTTTCTAAATTGTTAAAGGAAGGCCCCTCCATGATATGACGATCATTAAAAGTCTTTCTTGTTCAAAATGTCAACTTTGGAAAATATTTAATTGGCACTAGCCACCATTAAAAAATCTGAGGATGGAGATGTGGCTTAATGGGAGATACTTTGCCTAGTACCCAGTGTCTCTAAATAATAAATAGCTCAACTATTCTTATCATCTGACCAGAGATATTTATACATGCTTGGAAGTGCAGTTGAATTTAGGAAGTGTAGCCTTTCCCATATGAAAGATGGAATAGATAGATGATTGATAGATATGTAGATGATAGATAGATAGATAGATAGATAGATAGATAGATAGATAGATAGAAAGATAGATAGATGCACAGTTGAGTTTAGGAAGGGAGCTTTTCTTATAGAAAAATGTAATAAATTAGATAGATGATGATAGATAGATAGATAGATAGATAGATAGATGATCGATAGATGAACTGCACATGAACCTGACTTCTCAATGTTTTACAGGAGTGAGATTGGCCAATGTGGAAATGTAGATTTTCTACTTCTTGCTTTTAGACTCTTAAAGTTACTTAACCTTTTAAAATTTCAGACATCTGGTGCATAAAATAGGAATAAATTGACACTACCTTTATCATATATATATATGAGACCAATGCTTATAGATCTTGAGAGGCCAGTAAAGTCTGAGCAATCAATCAGAGCTTGCTTTGGTGAGATGATTCTATTCTAATACTCTTACTCATAGAAAGAAAAAAGATTAACTTTTCCTTAGTATTTGATCTTTGAGTATATTGATTTAATCCTACAATGCATTGATTTATAAACATCTGCATGTACATCGTGGTTACTGCTCTCTGCAAAAAGAGTCCTTCTCTTTCTCGCTTGTGGAGATTTATCAATTTAGAGCAAAGTTAATATTCTTATTAGGCAGAATGAAAGAAAACGCTAGACCTAAACTTAGTGTTATTAACAAGTTATGCCATTGGTGGTATGGCATGATTCCAGAAGTACTGGGAGTCGGAAATGTAGGTGGAGGAAATATCTGAAGGGGCAATTGAGATACATTTAGTCTGTTAGCCACAATGATAGGTTTTACTGTATGTCAATTCCCATGTTTTTAAATAGTATTAATGTTTTCCTGCATGAACCAGTTAGAAATTTCCTCAATAGAGATTTTTTTTTCCTTTAAACTGTTTCTTTGGGTGTGTTGTTTGCTCACTGTATATTACCTCAACCTTGAGATTTAGATTATGAAAACCAAGTAGAGCAATCATCCTAAGATGCCATGCAAAAGAATAGGTACACTAACTTTGAAATAATAGAACTCTTTTGTTTCCTATATTTACCTTAGACTATTTATTTTCTTTTTGCAGAACTTGGAATTAATTTTGATCACATATGGCAGAAAACCTTGACGGTGCTAAACCCAATGAAGCCAGCAGATGGCAGCATCATGAACGAAACAGATCTCACAGGACCCCTTCTTTTCTGTGTGGCTCTGGGAGCCACATTGCTTCTGGTAGTTTCCAACAGCTAACCTGACATTTCAGGCTTTGTCTCCATCAGAGATAATTTTGAAACAATTTCTTTAAAAAAAAGAAGAAGAAGAAATTTGCTTTCTTAGAAGCATTAGGACAGGAGCTTGGATCCCATCACATAAAAACTGGGTTTAGAGATACATGGTAATAACCCCAGCACAGGGGACCATGATGCTCACTAGTCAGCAATTTAGACAGTCTGTGAGCAACAGGATCAGTGAGACATCTTGTCTCAGAATAAAAGGTGGCTGGCACACACACATACATACACACATACATGAACACATACACAAATGAACATATGCAGCAACCCCCACACACACATAAAAAGCAGTTTCTTTTAATGCAGCTATAACTTTCAAATGTGTTTTATAAAGTACATGTTCTATTTTCCTTTACTAAACTTGTAATACAAGCCTGCCAAGATATTGAATAAAATCTAGTTTCTGTGTGACCAATGATCACATCCTTTTCATCCAGTACAACAGTGCAGTATAACAACCGCCTTCCTTGCAGTACATTAAATGTGAAGACGCTCTAACTCAAATGCTGTCAACCAGAGTTCCCACCTATTCTTAGGGCTCCCTTCTTCTCTTTTTCACAGTAATGTAGTAATCTTGGATTAAGCTGCTATGCAAGGCCATGCCGATTAATCAAGTAGTCAGAAACAATCAGTTTAATATATGAACTCATTTTTTCCTTGCAAGTCATTTGTAATATAACAGCTATTTGTTTTTCTGTGGGATATATTATGATTACCATCTCTTAAAAGACAGTGTGAATTCCATCATCAAGATCACTCTTGGATACGTACTGCTACGTGAAGTCACTTAAATATCCTCTTCTGTGTTTTAGATACAAAGCATTATAAACGAGGAAATCTTAACTGGAGGTGATCAAATGAATTTTACCTATAACTACCAATAACTATTCTCTTCATATGTTGTCTGCACATTTTTATGCCTCCATTTCTTTGCTTCAAGACAAAAAGGCTTTACTTTTTTTTTTAAAAAAAAAATAAGGTTTACTAGAAATTTAGGTCTCTTATAGTTCTAAAATTATATGGATATATATGACTAGCCTTAGATTTTTTATTAGCAGTTATAACGTCAGAGTTAATGTTCATAGATACAGATCAACAAGGACATTCCAAAAACTTCAACTGGACATTTAGCTGAATTCAGATTTCAATATGAATTTAATTGCTGCCAAATCAACTCTGTGTTACTCTGCCTCTATAATTAAAAGTTCATTTCATAGGCCATTACATCCATTATATTAGTAAAAGTAAAACTAAATTCAGAAACAATATTCAAATTCATTAAGTACTTCTGGATATGTAAGATTCATAATCATTTATAGCAGTGTGCTCACAATCATCTACAGGAGTGTGCTTACCTCTTGCAACCAAGAAGTAAAAATAGAGACAAGAAGGACCTGGAGGTCCCAGTATCCCTCACAGAAACATGCCTCTAGTGACTTCACTTCTCCCTACTAGATCCCATCTTTAGAGGGTCCACAACTTCTCAAAGCACTAAAATGCATCAGAGTCCTTAACACATAAGCATTAAGGAAACACACAAACCACAGCAACTCCAATGTTTTATATTACCCAACATCAACACACAGTTTAAAGACATTCTCATTTAACTGTTCTGGTAGGGCTATTAGTATGATCTGAAAAGCAATGTTCTTAAGCAACATAAAAGTATAATTAGGGCTGGGTATTGTGCTACATATCTGTCATTCCAGCACTCGGGAGATGGAGGTATAAAGTACAGAAATTTTACATTTATATTTGCAATATATATATACAAAGATCCTTTCTCATAAAACCAGGCTGGGGATGTAGTTCAGTGGTAGAGCACTTGTCCAATGTCTACAAGACCTGGGACTTTATTTTTTGAGGCAGGGTTTCTTTGTGTAGCCTTGGCTATCCTGGAACCTGCTCTGTATACCAAGCTGGCCTCGAATTCACAGAGATCCACATGTTTCTGTCTCTCGAGTGCTGGGATTAAAAGCTCGAGGCACCACCACCAGGCAAGAAGACAATTTTAAGTGTTTATTATAACACTAAGTATTTTAGATCAAGATGTTCTAATATGGGTAAATTATATATGGAGGATCCTAGACATTTGAGGTAAAAACTCAGGTAATTTGTTTTCTGTGTCAATATTAAACCTTTATTAAAATTTGAAACAAAATCTTAAGGGTATTTTTGATACTACTTGTAAATGTCTAAGACTATATTAGATGTTTTATTCTTTTGCTCAGTCATTCAGCTATTCAGTAAATACAGGACAAAAATATATGTGTTTCACTCTTTGCACTCTCTATAGAAAATGTATGATAAAAATCATCCTAGCAATATTTTATCTCTTATGTAGCATGCGTAGCCCACCCCAAATATTAGACATATGTGCATATATATATATGGATACATATATTCAGGGTGATTGTTTGGAGGTTATGTCACAGGTAATGTTTTATTTTGTTTTAACCAGAACCAGTGCCCTGGTGATAATACCACGATATCCAGCAGCGTTGAGGAGATTCTTGAATGTTCTCTGGATTGTCGCTCTTCTGATTTCTTCTCCTCTGCTGCGATGTCTAATCATTTTCTTTGCCTTGTTTCAGGCAGGAAAAGCCCAGTTTGGTTACGTATATGGCATGAGTGCCATTGGCTGCCTCGGGATTTACACCTTACTAAACCTGATGAGTTCTGCAGGGGTGTCATATGGCTGTGTGGCCAGTGTCCTGGGATACTGTTTGCTCCCCATGATCATCTTGTCCAGCTGTGCCATCTTCTTCTCATTGCAGTAAGTGTCAGTACTGATTGACCCTACATGGACAATCTTTGGCCAGGCCTGCCAGACCAGGATAATCATGAAGTTTTATTAACATTTTGTCATGGAATTGAAGAAAAGCATGCTTACTGAAAGTTACACATAGATTCAGAAAAAAATTCAGTGTGGCTGGGATGCTGCTCCTTTTTAACTGGTTTTTAAAAAAATAAAACCCAACCGTGTAAAATTTAAAACTAGTTCTTTTAAGTTGTCGCATTCTTCAGTCTAAACTATTGGCATGGGTAATATAACAACTGCAGAAAATTCATTTATTTGATTTTGGAAGAGTAAATGCCTGCTGAATTCTGACAAATTACTTCAGTGCCCAGGCATCCGCCTTCTAGGCAAGAAGCAACTGTTATTTCTCAGCTGGACTCCTCACAGTCGAGAATTCCCAGAAACCCCGATGAGGATATTAATTCTGGAGAACTTACAGCATACATGCTCAGTCAATACAATTTCTTTCCCATTTTCTTTCTTCACTTAGGCTTCTGGCATTTGCAATTCTAAACTATTCATAAGGAAACTGTAGATGCGTTTCCCACAGCACTTTCCCAAGGCTCATGCATAACACTAGCACTCAGGGACAAGTAAGCAACTGCACAGTCGTCACCTGTCGTGTCTACAAAACACTTGGAAACAAACTCTTACCCTGTCCTCACTCTCTTATGTCCAAAGGAGATGTGACTTGTGTTTTCTTCTTGGATGATGCAGGTCTTAGGTTATTAATGCTACATTGGGAGGGATGCTGTCATATAGAAAGTTTATCACTACAAGGATAATCAGGTTAGAGAAGAAAAAGCTTATGATATTTTTGTTATCACAAATAGTTATTCCTATGAAATTACTGAGAGTGATTTAAACATGCTCAGTCTGTTCACATAGGGTCTCATTTTTTTTATTGTAGCATTCACGAGAATTACTGGAGCCAATTGTTGCTTTTTCAATGAGTACTCAAATTTAACAAAGGAATTTGACAGGAAATGGACACTGTGAATGCATAAGAAGAACGAGTTATTCTTATTGTGTTTTATCCACATAAAAATACTACTGTTTTTGTAACTGTTGGCTCTAGCACGTTGTTCTGGTTGTTCTGTTTACATGGCTGTACTGTCCTGTACAGAAGTTTGACAGAATAGTCTAGCTTGGTTTTACAACTGTCTGATGATTTTGCAAGATGATAATACTATGATGTACCATTTTAAAATTCCAAGTGTCAAAAGATATTTTCAGTGACTTCAGTATTTAGAGCATCTTAAATGACTTGGATGCTAAGGGACAAAGAAATCACTAGCAGTTTAGATTTTTATCCTGAAATTATGAGGGATAATGCGTGTGTTAGATTCTCACTACTGTGACAAAATACTTGAGGGAATCGTCTTATAAAGAGGGGAGATTTATTGTGGCTCTCAGTTTCAGGATATGGTTGTTATCTTTCTTCTGTGGAAAGGCAGAAATGATGACGAGTAAATTGTAGTGGAACAGATCTGCTCCTCTTAGTACCCTGGAGAAAAGAGAATAAGAAGCATGTGTAGGTTGACCAAACTTCCTCCCTCTAGGTTCTGCCCCCCCACCCCCGCCCTAAAGTTAGCTCTAACACTTCTAGCTATAGCTAGCTCTACCACTTCTAGCTATAGCTAGCAACCAAAAATTTAGCAAATAGACTTGGTTAAAAATCCAAACCATAACAGACAATTTAGAAATACATTACACAAAATGAGAATAAAATGGGGATGTTGATGAATGAGACTGATTATTACAATGGTTTTTGCTTTTGCTTGTTCTAGATTTACTAAAAAATAAAAATATCAGTCCTAAACAGTGGATTTTAATGAAATATTTTCTGACTGGCTGAGGTCTTTTGAACTCATCCAGGTAAATAATTAACCTTTGAAATGGAAACTGATATTCTGTACAGGGGCACCACTGGCTTTTCAGAGGCAGCTCCGAGTCAGTCTCCCCAGCCTCCTCCAGGCATAAGGCAGCTGTCATCTTTGTCTCTGCTACAGGGGCACCTTTGGAACTGTGTCAGCCCTGCTCATCATCATCTGGTGCAGTCTCTCAGCTTCCAAGATCTTCATTTCAGCCTTGGCCATGGAAGGACAACAGCTACTTGTTGCTTACCCCTGTGCCTTATTTTACGGACTGTTTGCCCTTCTGACAGTTTTCTAAAGACTACTGATGTGTGTGGCTTTTCAAGATTCCACTTGCTTGCTGTTCATATTTTTTTGCAAGTGCATTAGCACTCAAATTCAGTGAGATAACTTCTGTTTTATTGCTGTTGAGAGAATATTAAGCAGAGAGACAAAACAGCACTCAAGGATAGTGCTCTAATAGCCTGTTTGGTGGGGATGGTGTTTTGATTTTTCAGCTTGGAGCATTAAAACACTTAAAATATTTTGAAATATTAAGAGATACAGTCTCTGTGCTGATAGATGCTGCTTTTTCTCAATAGACATGTTTCTGAGAAATTGTAAGTAAAATACCATCCTATGCTTAGTATTTATTAACTCTATAATAAATATTTTTCAGAAACTTTTATGACTCTGTGCATGTGGTTAAAACTTACACAGTTTGGTACCTTTGAAGAGTTCAGGAGTTTATTTCTACCAGAGTCAAAGAAACACCTTCATTTACCTTAACTACTGTTATTCAGTTTCATTGAGATAATGTATTGACTCACCACATTTTCAGGTTCTCGCTTCCCTCTCATCTGGTCTAAATGCTACAGTCTATTACTACAGCTCTCCATTGCATAGATGCCACATAATCTTACTATATTCTCTCTAAATAGATAAATGCTCCTACAGAAAATTCCACCTATTTGAACTAATGCTATTGAAGTTTCTGGAAATGTTTCCTCAGCAGTGCCCTTTAATCCTATACTACGTTTTTGTTTGAAATTTGTTTTCATACTAAAATGACCAAATAACACCAGTACTTTACTGCCCAACTCTCTAATCTTTCTTCCTCATTAAGTATTTTGATCCCATTTTATCTAAAGCTACAAGTGTCTAGATAATCCTTTCATCTTCCCACAGCATCTGTCTGTTTACGAGAGATTCTACTTATGTCTGCCCTGCTTCCCTTTAACGACTTCCTTCTCTCCACACCACTCTTCCTTCCATCCCTAGTAGTTTCTTTCCTTCACACAAGCATGTAAACATGATCTGGTGTCTCCTAACTCAAAATAAGCGTTTGAAGTATAGCCCATTTCTCTAGTTCTCTTTATGGAAAAAACAGTCTTGAAAGGGTTGTCTTCTCTGTGTATCTACCTTACCACCACCTCTGCTCTTCCTGGCCATCAACTCAAGAACTCTTTATCCTGTTAACATGAGCACCTTTGTCAAATTGATGATAACACATCATACTACATCCAACCATTAATTTTTCGTTTCGTTTCATCTGAGAAGTGGTATTGGCTTGGTCTTTTTGTCAGTCTCTGGTTTAGCTCCTGTATTGAATCGAGTTCTTCACATGGATTTGCAATACCACCTCTCTTATCTCTGTCTCCTTGACTGTCCTTTCTTCTACCTTTCTTTCTTTCTTTCTTTCTTTCTTTCTTCCTTCCTTCCTTCCTTCCTTTCTTCCTTTCTTCCTTCCTTCCTTCCTTCCTTCCTTCCTTCCTTCCTTCCTTCCTTCCTTCCTTCCTTCCTTTCTTTCTTTCTTTCTTTCTTTCTTTCTTTCTTACTTTTTCTTTTTCTTTTTCTTTTTCTTTTTCTTTTTGGTTTTTCGAGACAGGGTTTCTCTGTGTAGTTTTGGTGCCTGTCCTGGATCTCGTTCTGTAGATCAGGCTGGCCTCAAACTTACAGAGATGTGCCTGGCTCCCCCCCCCAGTGCTGTATCACCTGGCCTACCTTTCAATCATAAATCTAATATTAAGTTATTAGATGTGCTCATTTAATAAATAGCTTCCAAATATAATGATTCCAAAATTCCATCTGCACTGGACATTCTCTTCCCTGAGCTCTTGGTATATATCCAAATTATATTTAATATCTCCATTTGATTTTTCATATGATATGTACATACACATCATATCCAGGATCAATCCTTTGATTTCTAGCCTGTTCTCCTCATTCCTCTTTAAAAATCTTTTCAATTTTATGGTGAGTAGAATCTTGATCACTTTTGTTTTCCAATCAATTGATCTTTTCCAATATTTAACTTAACCTGCCATGAAAATACTTTCCAAATGTGGCTGTGTCTCATGAGCTGCACTGTGGTTTGGATAAGAACTGTTTTTCCAAAAGTCTTTTATGTGGCAGGTTTGTGTTTCAGGTAATGCATTCAGTTATTGAGACATGATTGGATCATGAGGTCAGAGACATAACCAGAGGACTACTGCATTGGTGGATTCTTAATTTGATGACGTTGCTGAGAGGAAGTAGGAATGAGGAGACTGGGCTAGCTTGGAAAAAGTAGATCACAGAGGGAATGCCTTTAGATGGCATGTCTAGTCAGTGACCCCTTCCTGTCTTCTGTAAGGTGAGCCGCTCTGCTCTACCACATGCTCCTCACCATGATTTTATGTCTCACTATACATAGGCTTGGAACCAATGGTGCAAGATGACCATTGGTCTGCAACTTCTGAAACTCTGAGCCCTAAAGAAGTCTTTCCTTTCTTAAGTTGTTTTCTTGGCTGTCTTGTCAAAGTGATAAAAAGTGACTGACACAAGCTCTTTCGCAGCCAATGTCACAGAGGCCACTTTAACTGCTGGCTGAAGGAAGTGGTCTGCTCACTGGCTTCTTTCTCCCATGCATTCTCTGAGACAAGGTTATTTATAGACACAGTATGTGAAATCCTTTGAATATGTATATTTATTTATGGTCATGCTCACCCAAGGCCCTTTTATGGCTTTCATTGATATGTACAAGAAACCTCAACCTCCTTTGCACAGCTCAGAAGCTTTCTAGTCAAAGAGTGGCCCTTGGAATAACAGATAGCATTCTCTGGAATTCTCTGAAGGGCTGTAAATCCCTGGTCCAGCCCTAGGACTTCTGAATTGGAATTTGCATTTTAACAAGATCCCAGATGAATTAAAAGCACAATAAATTTTTAAAGTGCTTGCCTGAATGATGGTCATGTGACATGCTTTACCTTTCCAGATTCACACTTCAAATTCTCCCCTTGTTCCCTAACCTTATTGTTGCTTCTCACACTACAAAATTTATCACTTATGAATCTTCATATTTATTCTGTTTACCTGCAACATGCTTCCTTCAGTTCCTTTGTATTATTCAGCTCTGTGTTCATGCCACTTCCTCATCTGAGGCTTCCTTTTGTTGCTCGTTTTCTAACAATACAATTTATACTCAGCTTTACTCAGTCCATTCTCCTCTGTTATGTATTATGTTTTGTACGTATCTAAAGTTATTTAATCTCATTATACTCTAATTTCTTGACTTCTCTGCTTTCTCTCTCCTCATCCAGACGATAAACACTTTGACTCAGATCCTTGTCTATAAACAGCATCCCTGACATAATTTTTGTTTCTATTTTTAGGAATGGTTTTATTTGCTATTTAAATTTTCTATTTCTATTTATGGAGTGAGTGAATGAATAAATAAATAAACAAGTGAGACAGTGATTGGATATTCAAGCCTGTGATGAATAAGACAATTGAAGCTGTGACCCATGAGTGAGGGGCAAAATAGACAAAAAGCAAATAACAGTAATCAATTGAGGTAATTATTAAAGTATGAGACTGCTAATGTGCAAGCATGTAGAAAGGAAGTCCGGGCTGCAACAGGTGTTAGAATTCTATGGCTTAAAAACACATTAATGAACATTAATTAAATGTGGAGTTTTCTTAAGTTCTTAGCTTTTCTGTTTGGAATGAGATGGTTCCATTTTCACACCTTATGTAAAGCAGGTGAAGCAAATATATCATTCACTGTATACTTTTTCTATGAAAATATCCCATTACATAGAGATATACTTATATTCTGGATTAAGATTGTATCCTTTGGAGGAGACTTTTGTTTAAAATATTTATAGATAAGTATTTCTTTAAACTCATAATGTAGCTTGACATTTTTTCTATAAATTAAGCATACAAAATGTTTTTATTTACTGTGAATTTTTTTGACAATCTCTGGAAAAGCAAATGCCAAGTATTTTCATTTGGTAGGAAATAAGGTTACATTTTATTTAATAATAAAAGACAGAATTGTGAAATAGCTAAGAATTAAATTAACACAATAGGAAACATAGATTCTCTATACGAATATAAATTTATAAAATATTAAAGACATATTTTAAGGAAATTTGGTTATGCAGACAGACATACTAAGGCTATAGATGACGAAACTGAATTCATGAAGAATTCCCCTGGATAAATGTGTATTTTAAATGTGTCGGAAAAAATACTGACAATTTGGGAATTAACAAGGTGATTCTAAATTTGATATATGTGTCAAAAACATCAAGCTAACAGTCTATAAATTTATTTTGAGAGGCAATAAAATAAATTGTTCACTTTTATGCCTAAGTAAATTGAAATATCTTTGAAGAATGATCATATGAGAGAAATGCATACAAGCATGTTTTTACTTTTTTTTTTGGTTTTCTAGATAGAATCCCACTATACAGTCCAGGCTGGTTGAAATGCAGGAGTGCTTTGCCTTCATAAACAGCTCTGTTTTCACATGTTGCTATTTAATGGGGACTTACTATGGGCTGGTCTAAATACTTCCTACATGTATCAGCACGTCTGATTATCACAATAACTATGAAGTGCTATTGCCATTGTCTCCATCTCACAGCTGAAGGCTCCAGTGACAGAGGGGCTCAATCACTTGCCCAAGTTACTCAGCCAGTGACCAGAATTTGGAAACAGAAGCTTGACTTCATGGCCCCCAATCACAGCCTGACAATTCCTGTTCTCCAGCAGTGACATGTCTTCCATTTGCTCTACTTAGATTTGGATTTACCCTTGACCTTGGTGCGTGCTACACAGGGACCGTTGGCTTGAGCTGCTGGAGAGAATAACTGAGTTATAGGAAGAAAGCAGGATGCCCAATAGGAATAGAATGGTGCCTGAAAGCCTCCAGGGACCACTACTGAAGTCTAGTTGAAATCAGTGATGCCAGTTCAGATCTAGCTGGAACTGGGATACAAGATCTTCACAAGGTTTAGTTCTTAACCCTCCTCCAAGAAAGGTGCACATTGCATAGAAGCATAGATTGTAGGTGTTCTCTTTACTAATTCATAACATCTGGAATTTATTTGTCGTCAGTAGTATGTATGAAGTCACAAAATGATGCAGCAGGTGGAAGCACACTTGGATACATAATTAATTAAAACCTTTCATTTTAATGCCTCCCAGGAGTTTTCCCCTTTCTCTTTTCATCAAATGTGTTCAGTCTTATATATATATATGGGAATGTAACTTTTTCTCGTTCCTTTTCACTTTCTGTTTTACTGGCTGGATAAAAGTTACAGATTATTTTTCAAAAGATAAATGACACATTCGGAGTCAAGAGATGGCCTCCATTTTGACAAGAATGATTGGGGACATGTGCTGAAAATAAGAGCCCTGAATTGCTCAGACTCTAGTGCCCCAGTTCACACAGCTTAACTAGGGCAGTGGCCTTTGAAACGGCTGATGACAGATGCTCTGCTTTCTCTGTCTCCGGGTGAGTAACGCCAACTGCAAAGGCCCTCTAACAACACCCTACTTCTCTTTTTGTGAGCAGGCAGCAGGCTCCACTCTGCTCCTACCCAGTCACGTCCTCAGCTTGCTAAATCAATTTCCATTCTTCAGTGAAAGTCTGCAATGATTATATGTTTTCTTTAAGTTTCAAAACCAAGTAGGCTGTCATAGAGAATCCACAATGATGGTGAATGTGTGCATGAACATGTGAGTGTAAAACAGTTTGTTTCCTGTAGATAAAATCCATGAGCTTTCTTGTTGCTATAATCCAAAGGAATACATGCAATATTAGGAACAATGAATTAGTCATAGATGGAGGCTTGGAGAGGAGAGAAAGACGTGAAGAAGAAGACTGAAAGAGAGAATAATAGAGGATGTTTTGACTTTGCAATAAAATGGAAACAGTTTGACTTCTCTGACACACAGACACACACACACACACACACACACACACACACACACACACGAAGTCTTGTTTTCCTCATACAGAAAACTAAATGAATAATGCAAAATTTGCAAGTTTCTGTTGAGGAATGAGTAAGACACTGCTTGTGAATGACCTAGCTCAGAGTCCAGCACATAGTAATTACTCAGTAAATGGAAATCTGCCACAGTTTTGAGAGATTCTCTGGGATGAGATTTCAGGAAAGGCTGTTTTTCCCTATATTATGATACACATATTCCATGAATATAAATTATTTTTACATTGTGTACAATTGGTGACTGAGATTATGTCAAGGCCAGACAAACTTCCTTTAGTTTGTGAGTTTGAAAGAAGGGGTTTTATTGACATTTTATTGTCTATAATGTTTCTGAACATCATTCCTATATTGAAGGTTTTCCATATGCTCTAAAGAAGGTGACTGTAGCCTCTTTCTGTTCTCTAGGAGTTAAAGACCAAGACATTCAGGTAATCCAACCAGATCTATTTGCTCAGTACTGCAAAATCAATGATAAAACAAGCACAAGAGCAATTTGAAATGTATATGAAAGCAGAGACAAAATCTAGATTATCTATCTATCTATCTATCTATCTATCATCTATCTATCTATCTATCTATATATCTATCTGTCTATCTATCTATCTATCATCTATCTATCTATCTATTTATCACCTATCTATCTATCTATCTATCTATCTATCTATCATCTATTAATCTATCAATCATCTATCTATCTCTATCTATTATCTATCTATCTATCAATCATCTATCTATCTCTATCTATTATCTATCTATCTATCTATCTATCTATCTATCTATCTATCTGTCATCTGTCATCAAAGTTAATTCATTGTCTGGCCATATCTGTCCTATGTTTTCTTCCAGGCCTTTTTTGAATTAAAATCCATACCTATCCAATTTTGGATGGTGTTTATAAGAACTCTTGTGCTATCAGTAAAATAGTGAACATCCAAAGTTTGGTAGCAATAAAACCTTTGTACTACAAATCAGATATCAAGATAGATATAGGATGCTGAAGTAATATCCTTTGCATTGTCTGAGAGGATACAAATAGCACATATTATGTAGCATTCACAAATAGAGCATTTAGACCTGGAACTGTCACTGTAGAGGAATTGTTATCACTAAAGGCAGTGCAGAAAATTGGTACTGGAAACTGAATTCAATTAAGGGAGAGATTTTTGGGTAACTACAATATGATTCTCATACTCTGTGCATAGATTATGAATCTGGGTATTATCTATCCCCAAAGCAGATCTTTGGGGGTTTTAAATATTGTCTATTGTGTACACAGGGATGAGTAATACAAAATAGAAAAAAGGAAGAATGCAAAAAGGAACATGTTAAATATTTCATAGAGGAGGAATCAAGGTCAAGAGCAGGAGTGGCAAAGAGTATCTGTGAAAGCCACAGGAGTATGAGGGTCCTCCTACTATGAGCAAAAACCATGCGGACTTCAATCACCACCTGTCACCAAGTATACAGCAAGCTCATCATGCAAAGGCACCGAAATCTCAATTTCATTAAAAGTGTGCAAACCAGAGACTCATGCCTATTTAATAAAAAGTGTGCACCTTGTAGATAAACAGCCAGTCTGAATTTTCCTTGTTGGTGTTGTTTATTGAGCAGGCAGGGGTGAGAAAAGCTAGTCCAACAAGGATAAGCAAGGTTGCTCCTGTTTGGAGAGCTTATTGGGAAAAGTTACATAAACTGGGATTTGCTTAGAGTGTAGTTATTTGTAGAGGGCCCCAAATTTGATCTTCATCATTAGCCCAGGGAGTTTGATGGAGCAACTTCCAGAAAAGCATATAGAGTGAACAAAAAGAAAAAAAATCTAATTCCTGAGATTATTTTGTAAACAATGATTACAAGTATTTATTTCATCTATATTCCTGTATGACCCTAGAGCTGTGTCTCTAAGGAATTGGTCGGGGGAGATGCTGTTCTCTATCTGTAATGGCTCCTGACTGCTGTTAAGAAACATTCTTTAAGGAAAGCAGTAATTCAGAAACATGAAGAACTCGTCCTTGATGAATGGTATGCATTAATGCCAACACTCTCTTGTTAGAAATACAATTCCAGCAAGATTTCCCAAGTCAAATTCCCTTTGGCATAAATTTGTTTCAATAAACTTCTTACCATTTATACATTTAGATGAAATAGATCCTTTAAGTAGCCATTAATATTTGCTTAAACCGTACATTTTCACAGATAATTATGTTAAACATAATGAGAAATTCTATTTACTAATATTTTCTTTCTATCATAGGTTGCTCCAATTTTGAGGAAATTTCTCTTAATTTGAGCAGAATGAACTCCTTAGAACATTTTTAAATGCTCATCAGAACCATACTTAATTGCTCACATATGGTCTCAGCTTTTCAGAATTGCCAGACATTTGGTTGAGAGACACTAAGTGACTGAGTGCTGCTGACACCAGGTCTCCTCTTCATCCCTAGCTGTGCTGGATTTTTCTCAGCATATTTTTTCATACTCTTTTACTCTAACCTTCTACTTCCCATGGGTATAAGGAGGAAAGATAAACCCTGTGTTTGCACTGAAGACATATGAAGAAACTGAATGAGCAACCCACGTGTACACACGCTAGTGTTTTATGTAGTCTCATTTCTCCAAAAAAAATGTTGTAGAAGAAGTTTAAGTCAAGAAAACATAGTGATATCTATATATATTTCATTTGCATCCTGTGCCTTAACCTGTTGCAGGTGTTATCATGTCTATTAATTTGGCTACATCTTCAATAAGTGTCTGGAGATTACTAACCATACCAATTACATAGAGGATTCTTGAAAAGTACTGTAGACTGGGAGGTTTGAGTAGAAATGTACTCATAGATGTTAAGGCTGTAAGTTCATGATCAAGGAATCTCCATGTTTGTTCTCTACAATGGCCTATCACTTTGGCTTGCAGATGCCCCCTGCCCGCCCTTCTCCTCCATCTTCTTTTTTGGCAGATATTTGCTTATTTGTTTATTTGTTTATTTACTTATTTAAAGTGCTGGGACTGAACCCCAGTGTTTCATGCATGCTAGGCAAGTCAATATTCCTGAGTTCTATCTGCAGCCCTCTTTTTCTTCTTTGAAACCAGACCTCACTACACTGTATAGACTGTCCTTGTACTCACTTTGCAGCATAGACATGCCATGAGCTTTTAATCCTCCTGCCTTCAGAGTACCTGGAATTATAGGC
>CABHPH010151314.1:0-23680 GCA_902168325.1 Peromyscus nudipes | reverse complement strand
GCCAGTCCCGCAGCAGCTCAGACCCAACCAAGTAAACACAGAGACTTATATTGCTTACAAACTGTATGGCTTCTTGCTAACTGTTCTTATAGCTTAAATTAATCCATTTCCATAAATCTATACCTTGCCACATGGCTCGTGGCTTACCGGCGTCTTCACATGCTGCTTGTCATGGCAGTGGCTGGCAATGTCTCTCCCACTCAGCCTTCCACTTCCCAGAATTCTCCTCTCTCCTTTTCCCACCTATACTTCCTTCCTGGCCACTGACCAATAGTGTTTTATTTATACAGAACGATATCCACAGATAAAAATAAAAATCTGGTATCTATAGTGTATTCGTTACTTTTCCATTGCTGGGATAAAACACCATGACCAAAGCTCCTCAGGGGAGGAAGAATTTCCTGGGGCTCCATCATCTCACAGCCAGGAAGCATGACAGCAGGCAGACTTGGTGGCTGAAGCGGCAAGCTGCAGGCTCCAATTTTGAACCACAGAAAGCAGAGAACAAGCTGAAAATGGTGTGAGACTTTGAACTCTCAATGCTCACCCCATTGACATACTTCTTCTACCAATTCCCCAGTTCCTAAGCCTATCCAGACCTCCCCAAACAGGGCACAAAACGAAAAACAAACAACAACATCAAAAACATGAAAAAAAAGGGGGGGTATTCAAATGCCTGAGACTATGGGGCATCTTCTCAATTCAAACCACCAAATACAGTATATGAAAATTACTTAAAATTGGAAAACAACAAACAAAATGTGAGGGATAAAAGTGAAAGAGACACAAGCCCCCAGCTCTTGTTTTGCTAAGTCTTATTTTTATAACACACCAACCTTAGTTTCAATGACTCTTTTGTCTGTTCACTCCGTATTGTATTAGTTTCCAATGGTTTTGGTTGTAGTTCGCTTAAAATTCTTGGATCTACTGTCACCTTCGACGTCTCACGGACTTTAACTCACTCTCTCTTCTTCTGTAACCTTTTAAAGCCAATAGTACCCTATGAAGCATGTGTGAGCTGTATCCCAGGGACCTTAGTACATTATGATTTTTGTATTTTCCTATCTTCTTAATTTTAGTAAATGTTTAGAGCATTTAGAGCAGTTGATGAGATGGCAAAGACAGTTCTCATGAACCATGCTCAGTCTCCCTTCTTAGTAACTCATGTGATACCACAGTGTATCTGTAATAGTTAATAACCCAACATTGACCCTCTATTAAACAGATTACCCATTATTAAGATTTCCTTAACTTTACTATCTCGTCTGATCTCGACGTCCACAATACATTCATTTATCCTGTCTCCCTCGGGTGCTGCTGGTCAGGGCAATCTCTCAGTCAGTCATTTTTATGGATAATGACTGCTTGGCTGGCATTTTGTAGCCTGTCTGTGGAATCCATCTAATGGTTTTCTCATGATTAGATTGGAGTTATAGGTTTACAGGAAGGAAATCAGAGACAAGGTCCTGTTTCAACCAGATTGTGCCGTGGGGACAGGCTGTGGCTAAGAGTTATGACTGTGCATAGTGACCTTGTTCATGGGCACCAGGTACCATTGGGCTTTCCCACCGAGGCATCCATTCTTTCCCGGGGGAAGCTGCCACTCACAGGCTATGCTCCTCTTCCTGGAGGATGACACATATACCTAAGTTATTGGGAATGCTTTGCTGTGTGAAACACTTATCTATTTTCCCTTATGTACTTATTCAACAATTTATTTGTGTCAATATGGATCAGTGAATATGTATTTTATATTTAGATTAAAATCAAAGAATAATTCACACATTCTGTTTTCCAAATTATTTTGCTAGCCTGCAATTTTATTAATAAGAATCATTTCCAGTAGTGGAATTATTGATCAAAGAGTACACATACCTTACATTTTGGTAAGTGACCACACTGCCCTTCTACAGAATTATTTCTGTTTGCATTTCCTGCAGGCAAAATGAGAGAACATCTGCTTCTTGGAATCTTTGAAAACTCTGTTGTAAAATTTATTGAGAGTCACTAAAAATTACATTATGACTTTAATGTGTTTATTATTTGTTAATTAGACTTAATTGATGAAGTTAATTTAATTCTAATGTTTACAGAAGTGGTCTAGATCCCTCCTTTATTTCCATAATCTTTCACAGATTGAGTTCTGCTGTCATACTCCAGTTTCTGATTGCTTCTCTTTTGTTTATAACGCTTTTGGCTCTACAGTGCTGTGGGATGGTCTGTATGTCAAACATGTTGCTTATTGGTCAATAAATAAAACACTGATTGGCCAGTGGTCAGGCAGGAAGAAGTATAGGCGGGACAAGGAGGAGAGAATTCTGGGAAGTGGAAGGCTGAGGAGACACTGCCAGCTGCCACCATGACAAACAGCATGTAAAGATGCCGACAAGCCACAAGCCATGTGGCAAGGTATAGATTTATAGAAATGGATTAATTTAAGATATAAGAACAGTTAGCAAGAAGCCTGCCATGGCCATACAGTTTGTAAGCAATATAAGTCTCTGTGTTTACTTGGTTGGGTCTGAGCGGCTGTGGGACTGGCGGGTGACAGAGATTTGTCCTTACTGTGGGCCAGGCAGGAAAACTCTAGCTACACTACAGTATTAAAAATATATATATTCTATTGTGCCTCAAACTTAGAGTCTTCAAACCACCACCATGAGTGGCGTTGTTCAGGAGGTCATGGAGACTTTACAAAGTGGAGCCTTGCTGAGGGAAGAACATGGGAGCGCTGTGCTTTGAGAGGGTGAACTCTCACCCACTTCTACTTCTCTCTCTGCTTCCTATGTGTGGTTGAGATGTGAGCTCTCCGTTTCCTGCCCCTGAACCTGCTGCCGTCCCTCCCTGACATTATGATTACTCCACCTGGAACCCTAAGCCCAAATAAACTCTTTCTTCTTCATGTAACTCACAGTGTTTTACCAGGACTGCAGCTCTGCACACCAAAGACACCTACACATCTTTATGTATTTCTGTTCTCTTCACAACAGCCAGTAAGTGGAATAAGCTGAGGTTCCCCAATCAGAAAGAATGCATAAAGACAACGTGCTATCCAAATACAATGGAGCTTTGTCCAGCCATTTAAAAAAATGAAATTAAATGTGTGTGTGTGTGTGTGTGTATATCCCTGTGTGTGTGTGTGTGTGTGTTCATGCATTTGCTAATGAACTGTTAAGAGATTCTCACATTCAAGCAAATTAAGTCCCTTTCTTTCAGTCGATGAAAACAGAAATCAGTTTACTTGTGTTTGTTGATGTACTAGACGGGATCATTCCTTGCGCTGTCTCTGTTGGTGTGAATGTTCCCTTTTTAACTGCAGGTTAAACCTTTTAACTGCCACTAGAGTTGTGAGGCCATTGCCACAGTCGGTTTCAGAAAACATCCGTCACCCTTAGAAGAACCAAGTATTTTCCCACAGTCATCCCCCAGCCCTGCTGCCTGATGTGGAATAGTATTTCAAGGTGTGTTACTTTTGCTTATGCTGCATTTGTTTAACTCTGTGAAGCTGTGTTACTGTGCCTGTCTAAAACACCTGATGGTCTAATAAAGACCTGAACGGCCAATAGCAAGGCAGGAGAAAGAATAGGTGGGGCTGGCAGTCAGAGAGAATAGATAGAAGGAAAAATCTGAGAGGGGAAAGGGAGAAGCAGTCAGAGAAGGAGGAGGACTCCAGAGGCCAGCCATCCAGGTTCACAGCAAGGCACCACAGAGTAAGAGTAATATTTCCAGAGGTAAGAGAATGGAAAAGGCCCAGAGGCAAAAGGGCTAATGTAAAGTTAAGGAAATGCCAAGCTAAGGCCAGGCATTTATAAATAAGAGTAAGCCTCTGTGTGTGATTTATTTGGGAGCTGGGTGGCAGGCCCCTCAAAGAGCAAAAGACCAAAGACCAAACAACAACAGCTAGCCGCACTTCCGGCCCTATCTATCACAAGTCTGCTTCCTGTAGACTTCTGTATATCCATAGGATCTGGGCATTTCTTAAAAATGGGATCCTCTGATAAAATTTTTAAAAAGTGGGATCCTCTGATACATGGTCCTCCTGTTTCATATGTGACAGAACATACCTGGACTCTGGGAGCTCCTGGCTGGGCTCTCTGGACCCAGAGGAAGCTTGCTGTTTTCCAATGAGGGATCCATTTCCAGACTCAGAAGCATAACGCACCTGAAGGTGAGAAGTCCTCATCGTACCCTGTAATAAATAAAGCACTTGAATTCTTCACCACAGAAGTGTAAGCATTTGCTGTCTTAAGCCCCCGAGCTTCGAGCCATTTGTTAAGCAGCAGCCAAAAACTATTAGCACTGTTTTCCACTCTGCCTGCAGCCTGGAGAAGCATGAGCAAGCTCAGCTTTTCTCTTGATCTCCCTTGAGGGAAATTCTTGATGTGCATTCTGTGGCAGGAATAAAAATTCCTCCTCTCAAAGATGCCTACATCCCCATCTCCAAAGAGTGTGAAATGCTCCCTTGAAATGGCAGAAGGGACTTTGAAAATGTTGCAGTCTTACAGAGGAACAATGATCACAGCGATCTGTCAGGAAGAATGTCAGGCAGAGATGTGACTGACCATGGGACAGGGGGCACAGAGATGTGAAGATGCCATGAGCTATCTCTGAAGATGGAGAAAGGAGCCACAGCAGTGTGGACAGTTTAAGAAGCTAGAAAAGGCCAGGACATAATTCTCCCCAGAACTTCCAGGAAGTTCACTGCCCAGCAGACACCCAGGTTTCAATCTGAGACTAGCTGGACCCTTGACCTCCAGAACTAAGAGTGAGCTCGTAAGTATGTATTATTTTGTATTCTTAACTTCGTGCATTTTTCTACAGCAGCAAGAGGGAGCCAAGGCATCTTTTAAGGTTGGGATTCCTTGAACATCTCTCTCGTGTGGATTTTTCTTGGGATGTGATGCACCCATTGGAATTGGAAATGTAAGTTCTTGGCTTGTGGAATACAATGAGGTTTTAAAATATTTGCTCTGTTCCTGTTTTTGGAATGGTGTGCAGGCACACTTAGATGTTCTAATCCTGTTAGTGAGGGGTGGCTTTGTCTGCATCTGCTTTACCTTGTCTGTCTTCTGCCTGCTACGGACGCTGCTGAATCACAGCCACGGTGCTTTTGAGCTCTGTCTCTGATTGGCTGTCATTTTTGGTGTGTTTAGATATTTTTTTCACTTTCTCCCAGCTACACCAGTTTACACAGTGCCTCCATCTGCTGTTCAACACTCTGCTCATGAGCTCCCAGAGATGACAGTGTTGGATGACTTCTAACACCGGGAGGTAGAGTGGGTCACAACTCTCCCTCTGCGGCCATAGTACTTTTAAAACACATATTTTCACTTGGAAACTAACTTATGAGCTCTTTCGCTTCACCAGAAAATTTGCACCATCCCTGTGTGCCCTGAAGGTCTCTAGCCTTTCTCACTTTGGGGTAGACGGGCTTTCAGACAGACGTCTATCATGAATGTGCTATGTCAGAAACATAAATGAACACGTTTGTCTTCCCACAATGTTAGAAATCACTAGATAACAATAAATTCACAAGGTGCTTAAGTTTCAATGACAGGGAGTTTCCTCATAATCCCATTCTCCTTGGTAACCCCAGCTAAAATGAACAGTTTATTTTATTCCCATTTTACTCACTAATATTGATCTCAGTGCCACATGGTAAGTACATTTTTCTCTATATTTGCAGGTTGGGAGTCACTACTAAGGGTTAAAGGCATAGGGTTTCAAAGATGCCTGAGAAGCCAAGGCCACAGTCCCAGAAGGAGGGCCAGGGCCCCTCTACACTGATGACGTAGTGAACCAGAATGGAGTTGCAGAAGAAGCCAGAGCAGCAGCTGTGGGTGGCGCAGGTTTGAGAGCAGAGACATTGAGTTGAGTCCAGCCGCAGAGACAGACAAAGGAATGGGAAAACGGAGGAATGGCAGGTCCAGGTGAACAGGAGGACAGGTGAATCACCCGAGTAGGATGTGTCAACAGCAGGAAGGGAGCCAGGCTGAAGACCAGCGAAGCCAGAGTTCCCTGCCTCAGGTGTCAGATGGCAGCTGGGAGGGGCCGCTGCCATCAGTGTGCTGGGTGGCAACCTTCTTACTGCGTCCAAGGGAAGGAGTTACACCCTCTCTTTGGTCTTTATATTCTCAGGAATAAATCATTCATGTCTGTGCTGCATGGGTGGTGCCAGACAGATGGTGGTGTTCTCATGTCCTCCCAGGTACACAGGCATTCTCCATCCTCAAAACGGCATCCAAAGCTATTTATGAAACGGAGTCTTTCCGGGAAAGGTACAGCCTGAGAAGCCACGTTTTCACAAAACGTGGGGTCACCAAGAGAAGGACACAGCCTGCTGATGTTGACATGGGACCTCCCAATAGGACATAGCCCGTGGTTCAGGACAGCAAGAGTCTCAGCCCCAAACAGTGCAAACTAACCTTACCTCTTACTTCCTCCCAACAAGATGGAGTAACCTAGTGTGGCTCCAGTGAATCCTGTCCCTGCCCTGCCACTCTGTTCAGGGGGCCATGGAAGACGTGGTCTGACCACCTGTGCGTTTGCTGGCTCCCCCAGCTGCTCCTTTGGAAACTTTCTCAGAGGGAGACTCAGTCCTGAGTCTCTGCCAGGAGCAGGTGGAATTATTCATTGTCATCTCGGGGCTCAAGGTTGCCTCTGACCCAAGGGCTGCTTTACATGGGAGATGTGGACTCTGTTGACCTTCCTTGGGTCCCAGAGCAGCAGATGTCCACATTCACAACTTCCACACTGACTGAAGTGGCCCCCAAGAGACGCTAAACCTGGCTCCCTCTCTCTTCCCTTTGTTTTTTGTTTCTTGAAACGTGAGGGTCACATATTTCTGTTTTGATTTTGAATTAGGAATTATTTCTAGATACCATGGTGGAAAGGAAATTTCAACTCAATGAAAAGCAGAACAGCTTCTCCGCGGGGCCTCAGCAGGCGCTCTGGCTTGTTCCGCAGCATGTCTAAGGAAGAGGCTTCCATGATTCACTCCTCACCGACTTGTCTGCAAGCTTTCCCTCTGGTTAGATCACTCACTAATTTGAGAAGTATGTTTTTGTGCCTTCATGTAGGACCTGATAAAAGCATCTAACTGACTTAATCACATCAGAACCTTTTGGCCCGCCACTAATAACTTCCTTCCAGGTTCCTATCTGTGCATTAATCATTGCTTTTGAAAAATGTTTACCAGTTACTTCACAGTTCATCCGGTTTTGGTCAGTCCCAGCTTGTCTGTGTTTTGGAACACATGCACGTATACAATTCCTTGTCCAGAGTAGCCTGGGTGTTTCTGTCCAGGCTTTGCTCCTAGCTGCCCATTGGATTGAGATGTCAGTAAGCTGACCCAGGATCCACGGCCCTTGGAGAAACAAGCTGTGTCCTTGTTTTTTTTTGGCTCAAATGCATGTGCAGGTGTGCATGGTGTGTGTGTGTGTGTGTGTGTGTGTGTGTGTGTGTAAAATGACTCCTGCAGGTGTTTGGAGAAGTTCCTCCTGTGTATCTGTTAGGCATCCTGTACCCATGGCTTTGCTTTCCCACTTTGTAATTCTCCAAAGACAGCTGGAACTGTGTGTGGACAGCACCCTCATGTTCCTTCCACCTGGGGTGAACTTCAGGTCAAGAGTCTGGCCTTCCCACATGCCACGCTCCCAGCGGGTAGCATAGATGGACCAAGGTTCAGAGGGACACAGCTTGCAGGGCCCACGTTGATCTGCATAAAGCAGACAGTTATCTCAGTGTTTGGCAAACAAACAAACAAACAAAAACCTGTGCAGACATTCTTGCTTTCAAAACAATAGGGATGTTGGAGATAAATGTGATGCCTAAGGATTGCAAAATATTTATCTGGAACTTCTAAATTTCACAGGTAGATGCAAATGAAACACCGTCGTGAAGAAGCAGCACAGGGAGGGATTTTCGGCTTTTACCTGTCTCTCTCTTCTCTGTGATCATTCTTTGAACGCTGGGTTATCATGACAACAGGCGAGTGGTGATGCCTTGGAACCAGTCTCACAACTGTATTCCTGTTTGAGTTTCCTGTGAGTCTGAGAGTCTAACAAAGCCAGAACTCCACTGATCTGCATGGTTTTTCAATGGCCCTTCAGGCGAAGCCCGTTCCCCTCCTGGAATCCTCTAGTGCTGACAGCGCCCTGTGATTGTCTCCTGCTTCATCATCCAGTGAAGCCCTCAGCGGTCCCTCCACCCTCAAGGTGTGTTCCCCTACTTCGATGCCACCTATCTTGACCCCCCAGAGCTCCAGATATCACAGAGTATGTACAAATCCAAACCTTTCAGATGCTGGCTGAAGACCGTTATTCCTGTGGTTGTGTAAATGACTGGCAGTCACTGACAAGAACTGGACATGGTGAAATTGCCAGGGAAACCAAAATAGAATAGTCTCTGCAGTCTGCTCTAGGAATGCTAAAACCTCCCCGAGACTGAAGTGGAAACACAGGTTCACCAAAACGTGCTTTTCCTAATTTAGTCACATCACAAATTTAAAAAGGAAGATATTTCCAGATGAGTGCCTCATTAAAGGGACTGCAAAGAAAGTTTCATTTTTGCTGTTCTTCCGTTTGCACACGCAAAATAGAAACACAGAGTGCAAATTCCCTCTACATGGAACAGGTTTGGATTGATTTCTATCAACAGAAACTGTTGGCCAGATATTTCTAAAGAGCTTGAGTCATTGTGACCAGCGAAGCTCATCCCTAGTGTATTTAGATAAGTCAGATCATTAAAAAAAAAAAGAAAAAAGAAATCACAGTTCCAGTGGCAAATCATTAGAAGAGAGAGGGAGGCTTCAAACCGCTAGGACACTTAGCCTCAGCGCCCTAGCAGAGCTGTAAGCAGCATTTGCCAAGAAGAGCAGTTGCAGCTGGCATTGGTTTTGTTCTCTTTCATCTCGGATCACTGTTTTTCAGTTTCTCAATTGAGAATCATAGCAATGTTTCCTGCAGCCCAGCACGTCCATTGCAGAAGCCACGCCACCTCTGTCTGTCTGGTTCTTGAACAGTGAGTAGGAAAAGACTGTCAGAGCAAGACACAAAATGGGAAGGAAAAACAGGCCACTTATGGTACTTATGTTGATTATGTGAGTTAATGATGTTTTAAAGTATTGGCTTTAATAGAAAATACTATTAATATTGATTTCATATGTTCTTTTTTCTTTCTTTTAAATGTATCTACCAGAACACATGAAACTCCATAGGCTGCTCGTCTTCTATTTCTATCATAGAGTGAAGCTCAATGCAGAAACTTCCAGGAAGTCTATATTAAACCTTATGTTGTTCAAAAATAATTCGATTTCTTTCCTGAAATGTACTAGCCTAGGATTTCATTTCATCAAATAATAAACAACAAGGTTGATTTCTATCAGTACAAATAGTAAAATGTAGAAAGACAAAGAACAAAGTGAGCAACATTGAATTTCTGGGCATTAATTTTAATAAGTGACTTTAAAAACACACCACACAGACACCCCAGCTTTGAGCTTTGGGTGGAAGATTGATAGGGGAATGAAATTGATCCTTTGTCCATCAACATGACAGGCACGATAATGGATAGATTACCCATATCAGCTAATCATAATGCAGCCCCATGGCCACCACAGAGCAGATGTGTCTTTTTGTGCCATGTTGATAGAGAAATGGACAAGGGACATTTAAAATTCATTGTGGGGAGACTCTATATTATAATGAATCTCATTAATAGTGATTAAGGTTTTTTTTTCTCCCCAGCTAGCATGGTTAATACCCTCCCTTTTATAGGTCAGAAGGCTGAAGTAGTCAGCCCGACAGCAGCTGTTATCACCATTTTGTCTTATGAACATTTCTCATGCTTAAAGCAGCTTCTAAACTAAAAATGTTTGTTTCCTTATAAATTGGCCCAATTCACACTGCAGATTTTTTAAAATGGTGAGTGCACATGGAAAAACGTACCGTGTTCCCGTATTCACCTGTGACTTTTAATTGCTATTGCAAACAGGTGGCAAACAACATGACCCCTCTGTTTATTTGACCAGAAAGTGCTTCCGGAATTTATGGCGGATAACCGCGGGCCCCAACTGAGTGGCAGTAACAGTGGGGTGTCTGTTTGTGTTTACAGATGAAGTGACAGGTTCTTGCTGTGGGTAGAGCTTGGAATGCTGGACTCTGACAGCTCACCTCCATGCCCAGGTGCAGACTTTGTTCCTGAGACACAGAAGTCTGGGGCCTACAAAGTGGAGCCCCGCTTCACGTGGGGACTCCTGCACTGTGGGGACACCGTGGGGGGGTGCACTATTGCACCAGAGTTTCTGCTACATTAACCTAGCCGGTCCTGCCCTTCCCAAGCGCCACAGCCTTTGTGACATTGAAATCACTCGCACAGCTCTTGAATGTTAATGCCAGCCTAATTATATATTTTGGCTTCCGTTTTGGCGATAGGCTGTACTTAAGTAAAATTTAGTACCGTCTTATGCGTTCCTACAGCTGGGTAATTACAAGGCATTTCAGTTTTGGGGGCAGGAAATTAATGATACGGAGATCAGGAGCTATTTAAAGACGGTTATCCTCTGCTCTTACGGGGACCCGCTCCTGGAAGCAAGCTAAACCCTGGGCGGAATGGAGCCTTACTGAGAGGCAGGCACAGTTAGGATTCAACTTCGGAATCACAACATGTGAACCTGGGATCAACAGTTATCCTTCCCACCCCTCTGGGGAAACTGAGTCAGCTGAATTCTGAGGTAGGGCTGGACCGTGAAGGTTTGGGCAAGGTAAAAGCTGAGAAGATGCAAAGTCTCCAGTCTTCATAATCTCTTAATTGGGGGAAGAAACTATAAACCATCAAGGACAGGAAATCACGTTGGAATCATCCATTTGGGGATTATTGAAATGTTTTCTCACTACATACACATCCAAATAGACCAACACTTATGTACACACAGAAATCAAAGGCAGTTGGGCTGTCCTGTAACCTTGGTATGAAAATTCCTCAGACAGCACACACAGCTCTCATCCAAGGAGGAGAAGCAGCCTTTTAGATTCATAGATGACACATGGAACCTGCAGTGAATCAACTGGAGGCTGTAGCTAATGCTCATGCCCCAAAAAACAAACAAACCCAAAGCCAGTGAGTTCTTTGGAGCCACACTGTGTCTTACTTTACAACAGAAACAGGCTGTTATGTCTCGTTGTTATTATTATTTTTTTTAATGAGACTGGTTTATATTGAGAAATGCATGCATACTACATGTTGAAGTAGGGACGATAAAACACACCATCTGACCACAGGTGAGAATGTTCTGAAAGAAAGTTGTTGTTAAGGAAAATAAATCCCACTCAGTAGTCAACACAGATGTGGAAAGGGATGGGAAGGCCAGCACACTATACTAAATGAATCTGTTCTTGTTTCTTCCTTGGGTGAAAAAGTACTTGGTCTTTTGTGGTTTAGTGTTTTCCTTAACATACAGGCATAGGAACAATTGTGTCCCTTATGACTGTCTCAGAAGCCCTGTGAAAACATGGGGAAGTAGAGTTCCCCGGCTCCTAGTGCTGCATGAACAGTAGCCCTGGGCAAGGCCCTACCCCAGCTACCCCAAAGAGCTCCCTTCCTTACAAGTGTGTATTCACCTGGAGTGTGGGTGTGACAGCCTGTGACGACTTTGTGCGTCTCTCTGAAGTGAGGTTGTGTGCGTGCTTATGTATGAATATGTATGTGTGTACACACTGGCATTTATCTGCAGCTGAGTGTGTGGCTGTGGTGCTATGTGCCTGTTGTACCTGTGTGTGTGTGTATGAGAGTGTGTAAGACAGAGTGTGAGTGTACCAGTCTGTCCCCTGGAGAGCAGCTGTGAGCCAGGATTCCTCATCCCAAGTCCTGGTCTATCTTCTGAAGTCCCTCTGGGTCCCTGGAACTTGTACCTTCTCTGAGCCACCTAGAGCTTTTTTCTTCTTGAGAGTTAAAATTTGGAGAAGCTGCTAGTGCTGTCTGTCCAAGGAAAGCCACTCCACTTGCTCAGATACCTGTCTCCCTTTTCTTGAGAGGCACCTTGGGACTTTACCCTCCTTTTCTATAGGAACATCTGTCATGGTGGACTAAAGCCTGCTTACAGATACTTCCCATGGCTGAATTGCAGAGGCCTGGCACAAAAAGCTTACATCCACAGCTCCAAGGATAGTGAATAAACTTAACTTCCTAGAAGACAAGGGACTTTTCCTGGAGTCACAGAACACCAAACGCTAATCAACGTCTTCGTACATCATCCTCTTTCCAATTCCCCCTTCAGGGTGTCTTGTCCCCAGGAGACCATCCACTCTGGCGGGGTGCACTGGGTCCCACCTGCCTACTCTACATTCACCGGGGCCCTAGACAAACAAGTCAGGGAGCAGAGACACAGCTCTGGTGCCCTGGTTCAGTTGTCTGTGTCTTTTCCCATAAGAGTTTTCCAAAGAAAACATAAGACATCATATGTAGCATTTTCCCAAATTCTGATCATGAAGCTCCTTTTTGCTTTTTGTCTCAGAGATGAGAGTCCGTAGTCTTGTGAAGAGTCTCAAGGAAGAGTCTACTACAAAATTAACAGGATTGAAGGTTTGGGGCACCTTATACTTCTGTGATCTCTCACCTAAGCTAGAATCTCAATTCTACATCTTACCTTCAGTTCAGGGGTGTCCCTTTAACAAGACAATTATTAGGAACTTCTCCCTCTTCCACTGGACACTATACTATACCTTTCAATACCTCACTCCTCTCTGTCTACAAAAGCAGAGAAATCAGTTGTCTACAGCTTGGTTCTGCATCTTCCCCTTGGGAAAAAAATATTTAGGCTTCTCATATAAAAGACCCATCTATGTTCTGAATATTTCAATGACTCTGGTTAAAAATCCAGCATCAGTTCTGGTCTTTTCTTGAGCTTAAAGAAAAGAAAAGGTAGGGGGGGGGCGGAAGACAATATTTCAAAGTAATTATCTCACAGGCATGAAATACTGAAGGCCTTGATTAAATTTTGTAGCCTCTGATTGCGTTAGAAGCATGAAATATGAGTTTCTCCTGAGGTAGCAATGGGTGGCTAGTTAATTTATCTGCACTGCTGCTGGGCTTCCTGGTGTCTAGACCTCTCTGTCCACTCCAAGGAAGATAGATAAGGAAGTGTGCAATCAGCAGGTGACACAGCGGCAGCAAGGAAAAGAAGAAGAAGAGGAGCCACTCAATTGCTTCCAGAATCTGTCTTACGTCTCTACATTAGTCTTCATCACCCTAAGAGGTTGCCGACTCTTCGGTTCACTTTTCCCTGTGGACTGTCCTGCCGTGGCTGTCTCATAACACTCCAGCAAGTTGTTCACTTAACTCTCCCACAAACTTTAACACTCTCCGTAGGGGTGTAAGACCTTGCTTTCTTTGTGACTGACACAACCCGAGTCACCCGAATCTTCCCATGTATTTGTGGGTCTAACCTGAACGTCTATGAGCAAGAACATTTCCAGCAGATGACAGCGTGGACTCCACGAATTTCACATCTCCGCACGCCCGGTGCCTGGCGTTTACCATATTGCAATGGGCTAGTTAAGCGTGCACAGGGAAAGGAAATCAGAGGGTTAATTCAGTCACTCCAGTCACTCAGCAACAACCCTTTGTCTGTGTGACACAGAGATATACTCACAGAAGTTTCGACGTCCCGAGTGGCATATGGAATTGAAGTGATGACTCTAAAATATGCGCTCTACTGTGAGATACTTAGGAATTCTGCTTCTCCCGTGGCCTTGCCCTTGGTCACAGCTTTAATTGTTTGCTCACTTGGCCTTGGACTCCTCTTTCCAACCAGATGTATTAAGTTAATATTTCACACCAAGTGGAGAGGACGTGACTGGTCCTGCAGGAGCATGCTGGCTCCCACCTTCACCCCAAGTGCTGTGGACACAAGGTCTGGGGAGCCCAGGGGACTGCTCTTCTGACGAAGAAGCCCAAGACCTTCCGGGCTGAGGGCAGACCCGTCTCCTCCCGCCCTTCTTAACCCAGCATCTCTGCTCTGTTGGGTGGAGGCAACTGACAGCTATTGTATCTGCTGATCTGGGAGAAAATTTGGGGAACACTTGAGACCAGATCTTTCTGTCTCCTTTCAAGGGGTGGATGCCCACTCCACACATGTCCCCTTGGCCCTAACGGTGGCATGTCTTCATCCCTTTGCTCCCCAGGCTCTGACTACAGCTCTCTCTCCCTCTCTCTCTTCCCCAGCATTCCTTACTCTTATCTTTCCCTAATCTGAAAGCGTGTGCAATATCTCTAGGGATCTTACTGGTGAGAAAATGGTTGTTAAGGTTTTCCACGAGGGAGTGCTGGGATGCTGAGAAGTCTATCTGTTTACTCTAGAGCGAAGGAAACAACAGACCAAAGACTCCATCCTGATGGATCGGTGAGTTTATTGGAGTCCCTTACAGGAGCATGCGTGACTCCAGCAGCTGAATTGCCAGAAATTCTACCCCAGCATAGATAGCAACTCAAGAAAGCTACGAGGCTGGAGTTCCTGTGCAGCTTGTGTGTAGCCCCACCACAGAGTCTCTGCTCCCCCAGAAGTGGTGTATTGCTTACACGATTTCATCCAGGGTCCTCATGAGTCTTGAAAGTCCCTGTGCACTTCATGGGATTAAAGCCCTCACCATTAGGACGGAATGTCCTGAGGGAAAGCTCACACTGGTAGAACCCCGCATAGGGTCCTCAGAAGAGAACTAGTCGTCAGCATGTGAGAAAACTTTGGCCTTTCCTGAACACTCTGGGACCCCAAATGGCAGGGAATGAATCTTTATACTGTGTGTTAGAATCAGTCAGGAGGTGGTGGCGCATGCCTTTAATCCCAGCACTCGAGAGGCAGAGCCGGGCAGATCTCTGTGAGTTCGAGGCCAGCCTGGTCTACAGAGCAAGATCCAGGACAGGCACCAAAACTACACAGAGAAACCCTGTCTTGAAAAAACAAACAAACAAAAAGAATTAATCCTTGGAAGTCAGAAGTGGCCACCCATAGTGACTGGCAGCCAAAAGAGCAGAGAAGGAAGACCAGTTTGTCCATAGCTGTGTGGCCCAAAGGATGTCAGTGGTCTCCTAGAAATTCTTAGAAAAATACTAAGGGGATCCCAGAAAAATAGGGTGAGCATGATGAAAAGTTTGCCGAGCACTAATTTAAGGCGGCATGTGGTCCATTCATTGAATAGTAAAGCAAGACACTTGGAGATGACACGTGAGCCCTGACCAGAGCTTGGCCTTAGAAGGAACTGGTGGGAGAGGGTCACAAAGGGATGTATCTTTGCCTTGTTGACAAACTTCAGTTGTCACATCTCCTGCCCTGCTTTACAGAGGGAGTGCTGGAGACAGACCCCCCCACACACAGCTGAGCATGCCCCCTGCATTCTGACGGGAGATGGACGTGTGAGCTGTAACCAATCAACCAGAACAGTGCCCAAAGACAGAGACAACTGAGAGCCCCCCAAATGCTGCCCCTCCCCCACCACCCATTACTCTGTAAACCCTACACAGGAGGGTGCAAGATGCACAGTTTGTATCAAACCCTGATGGGTCTGTCAGTCCAAGAAAGCGCCGGGAAAACAAAAAGAACAAAATTGATGAAATAAATAACCAGAATAACCTGTCACCCAGTATTAGAAAGATACATCTTCATCTAGACGTCACAGAAATTTACGGCCCTCACAGCACGCACCGCCACATAACCGTATATTATCACATGCTTTACTGGCGTGCCTTCCAACTGTCACCGTCTTTGGCACGCATAAAACTCGCACCCGTGTTTTGATGAGAAGCCGCCTCAAATCTATGCCGGAAGTAGAGCAGAGATCAATCAAAACAGGAATGGAATATGTAAGAGCTGCTGTTGTGTTTTGAGGGTGGAGAGCAAGCAAGGCCATGCTAAAGAGGAGAAAAGTAGGGTGAGTGAGGACCAACCCAGTGCAGGACCATCTCATCACAGCCAGATACGAAAGAGGAACCAAAGCACATCCACTTAGTTTCAATATTCAAAGCAATCTCAAGTAAGACAGTCGTTACTCGTCTTTTTAAGATGAGACGCTTGAGACTTAGAGCTCAAGACTTGTGGTACACCGTCCTCCAGCACTCTGCAACCAAGTGTTATCAGGCTAAATGGCTTCAAGCAACACAAACCGATTCCGTCGCAGTACTGGGGACCAGAGTGTGAACACACAGGTCACCAGAACACACTGCCATCAAACAACAGCACAATTCTCTGAGCCTCACCCGACTTCCTGAGTCACTAAGAGCCCCCTGGCTTTTAACCTCATCACTCTACTCTGTTCCCTCTATGTGGCTCCTCCTACGGTTTGTCTGCACATGGCTTTCTTCTTATAAGGATGCCGCTAGACAGGATGGGGCTCAGCCCACTTCGGTGTACCTGCATCACAGCTCAACCAGTAACACCTACAGCATCTGGATTTCTGGGTGTGGCCATATAGAGAGAGGGGTTAGGGCATCAACATGTCTGTCTTGAGATGACTCTACCTGCGCACAGACCACAATCTGGTCCCAGGCATCAAGCTAAACATCACAGGATGATTCTATCCAGAGGCTGAACTGTGGTTCTTAGTGGAGGGAGGTGATGGAGGAAAAAGGTTCGTGAGAACGGAATGCAGAAGAAGTGAGCTGGGATTTCACATGCCCGTCTGCCCATCCAGTTGGTTGCCCCGTGTTTAGTGGTCAGGTGTCTTGAGCTGCTCTGTTTCCCCATCTCTGGCTTATTCAACAGCAATGCTTTGTAGTATTAACAAACTGTTGAAGCTCTCTGGGTTCTAGCGCCACTCCAGCCTTCTGGGATGGAAACTTTCCTCAACTCTTCTCATGGGAGTTCCACTTTTCTTCTTCCTCCTGGGACATCCACTCTTTCCATGCAAACCTGGGTCAGGCAATGGACTATGAGCTTCCTGAAACATGGGCAGGAGCTTTACTTTCTTTCAAGTAGCATGTGGCTAGCCAGGAAGGAGGCCTGCAGTACCCCCCACCCCGTACCCACTCTTCACCATAGCAGGAAGCTCTCATCCCTCCTAGTACAGAGGATGTTGGCCCCTCCTCTCACTGTCCCCCCAGCCACTGCTTCCCTAGACTCCTTCACCACAGCGAAGGCTCGCCACACATCCAGTGATGCTCTGCTGTCTCCACAGCTGCACAATCTTCACGGCTTTTGAGTCTCTCTTTTGTTCTTTCTGTTGGGCTCCATTCACAGTCTGAGGTGTAAGAAGCATCAGTGATGATGATGATGGTGGTGGTGGCTGATGTCTAGATCGTCAACTTGATTGGATGGATAAACACCAAGGGTATTTGGGCTCTTCTGTGATAGCTTTTATGGGGAAAATTAGTAGAGAGAAGATCGATCCTGATGTTAAGATTGATCCTAACACCATCCTACATAGCAGGTTCCTAGGATGAATAAAAACTTTTTTAAAAACTTCTATTTTTATGATGCTGCTATCATCCATCTCTTCCTGCTTCCTGGTCTGCTGAGGTGCAAACAAATGACTGCTTCCTGTCCCTGCTAACACAGAGCCACCCCCCACCCTGCCTTCACCACGGTGGACCATATCACCTAAACCCAGAGCCAAAATAAGTTCATCAACCCTTTTAAGTTATGTGCTACCAGCTATTCAGCCACAACAACCAAATAGCCATTAATACTCTGGCGGTGACGGCAGAGGAGCACCATTCCATTATAGATAGACGTGTTCAAGACATTTACCCCAAACTATAAGATCTCAGGTTCCTGGCAGGACACATTTCCCATCTCATGGAGCCTGGAGTGAAACCAAAAACAAGGGGGTGCTTACTGTGCGGGCTGTGCTTGCTCCCTGCTGGGCGCTGCAGCATCCTTCCTCGTTCATATGCCACAGGGCTGGGGTGAAGCCACCCAGGTACCCGTGCTGAGCCCCCACAGGCCAGCAGTCTACTGTCCCTGGTGAAACAATGAGGTGGGCAGGTGCTGGTCCTATGAATTGTTTACTGTGTAGTTGGTGTTCTCAGAGTCCAGAATTGTAGATTCTCCGGCCAAGTGTGATAGGTAGTTATTTTGAGTTATTAAATATTCATTATTAAATATTTAATATTTACCAGGGTTGTTTCTTTCATACAAAACTAATTATGCACAGACCTTTTATTGCCAGGAACTATCTGCTGGTAAAACTAATTAGCATCACAATAACTGCCCCTTGTGTAAGTAGGGCCATGGAAGACCAGGATAAATATTTAATTTGAATGCGGTTTGTGAGCTCGCCCTGATTATGCAGCGAGCTCAGCCCAAGGACCTCGGCCCTCCTCACAAAGAATGAGTGACAGAGACCCCTCACTCGGGCAGACGACGAGGCGGCAAGGCACTTTTCAGGCTTGTCTGCTAAGAGCTGAACTCTACACACCTAAGTCCCAACTCCTTGTACCCAGCCTTGATGCCAACGCTGGTAGAGGAGAAGGCTGTGTGGAGACAGAGGAAGGGAGGGGAGTGAGAGCTCACAAACCAGAGAACAACCAGTGGGGAAACCGCAGAGCGAGTCCCCAGGCCCACAAGAGAGCCGCCCCCAGGATGCCTTGCTCTGGCCTCCACTTCCAGAGTTATTCTGCACTGAGTGTCTTCCATTCACACCCCTGTCCCAGGATGCTTTGTGTGGTACCCACAGCCCACAAGCCGGTGGCCAAAGCTGCAGAATGGAAACCCAGGCTTTGTCTGCCTTAATCTCTTGAGCCCTTTGGCGCCTCCTCCTTCCTCATTAAACCCCAGGCCTGGGCCTGCTAAGGGGGCCCGCCATGACCTTCTCACTTCCCCATGACTTTCCTCTTTCACCTGGACTGTAAACACAGACATTAAAGCAACAACCGCATTTGGTTTAGAAGACCCCGAGATTTATGGTTGTATTAAGGCTTTATGGCCTGTTCTAAGTGAGACAGACACGAAAGAACAAAGGAAAAGCCTTCCATAAACGTCTGGCCTGGTGGTGGTGCACTGAAATAAGACAAATAAAAAAAGAAAAAGAGAAAGAAAGAGAAAGAAAGAAAGGGGAGGCAGGAGGCAGGGAGGGAGACGCAAACACACAAAGAGACGCATGTGTTATCTGCTCTCTCTGCAAGCGTATTGCTGGCATGTACTTTTGACCAGACACTGCAAGAGATTGCAAATAGAGAAAAAAGAGATCCCAGTTAGGTCTGATTTGGTTTTTTACCACCTTCATCCCTCAGCTCTGCCCCACCGGAGACGTTAGGATGATTCTGTGCTTCCCCTGGGGGTTTCTGAGTGACCGGACATGGGCGCACCCCACCCACCCCCAAAATCGAAAGTGAACAAGAGAGCCAGGGTGAGGCTTGGTGGAAGAGTGCTTGCCTTGGGTTCAATTTCTAGTACTACTGAACAAACAAACAAATAAATAATAAACAGATCATATCAGTGCTTTGACCTTGAAACTTGCAGAGTAGATTTAGGCGTTCTCAGAACAACAGCGAAAACCCAAGTATGTGTGGGTGGTCACTGCGTATGCAAATTCACTGCACTGGGACATCCCAAGTGTGTGTGTGTGGGTGGTCACTGCATATGCAAATTCACTGCACTGGGACATCCCAAGTGTGTGTGGGGGTGGTCACTGCACATGCAAATTCACTGAATTGGGACATCCCAAGTATGTGTGTGGGTGGTCACTGCATATGCAAATTCACTGCATTGGGACATCCCAAGTATGTGTGGGTGGTCACTGCACATGCAAATTCACTGAATTGGGACATCCCAAGTATGTGTGTGGGTGGTCACTGTATATACTAATTCACTGCACTGGGACATTCCAAGTATGTGTGTGAGTGGTAACTGCACATGCTAATCCACTTTATTGGGGCCTTCCACAATATACTTATTTTGAAGCTGCTTGTTTTCTATAATAATATACATTTAATACCAAATAGATGAGTGACAGGAAAGACTTACATGTCTGTAGGTAGGTCTGTCCAATGTAGCTGATATTTTGGCATAAAAGGCAGGTTGATTTTTTTGTGTTGCTATTGTTTTTGAAGATGACTGTAATTTTAATAAATCTCCAAAATGCCATCTTACAGCCAATGAGCTCCTCCGGTGACAGATGACAGATGCCACTGGCTGGCAGAGGCTCCATGCCACTTAGGCGGGTTGCTGTTTGCTCTACTCAGAGTCTTTTGTGCCCCGATTTCTGACTGTCTTGGCCCGGGGTATTATGTTTTTGTCTCCATCTAGGCTGGAAGCGATGTAAAAAGAGTAGAAAATGCCAGAATGTGTTGGTGGCAGCAGAGGCAGCAGCAGAAATAGAAAAATCCATTCAAAGCATGTGGGTCACCAGTCCCAGCCTTCCCAAAGTAGAGCAGGCGGAAGGGAGAGGCTCTGATAAAGCCCGGGCCTCCCTGAGGGTGGCAGGCAGGGCATCTATGCCATTCTGCCCCAGCCTGGCCAGCTTGGTGCTCTCCCAGCACAACTGGGTTCATTGTGTCCCTGTCTGTTCCTACTGCAGCCTCAGGGGGACTCTCTGGGTGATGATCCTGCTGTCTCGTGGGGCACAGGGCTCCTATCTCCTCACACCTGAGCCTGATGGAGAAAGAGCTGAGGCCACACTTGACAATGCCAGCCGCACTCCCCCGCCGCCGCCACTGCCGCCGCTGCTGCCCCCACCCCAAAAGAACATCAGATTCTTGGTCCCTTCCGAATCCAAAGGCAAAGATACCTGGGCTTTTGTGTCTTTGCTCCATCCAGGGGGCCTGTGTCACTCCCAGGCTGGGTCCTGAGCAGAAGAGGGGCTTGCCTTGTCCATTTGAGTCAGGCTCAAGTGATGCTTGGGCTTGCAAACCAGAGGCACAGAATTCTAGCTGATGGCTGGCTTCTCGTTAGGGAAAACTCTCTTTCTATTATCCTGGAGAAGCCTCTGTAAATGAAGCCCAGACAAAAACCAGCCCAGAGTGCCAGGCATGTTACTATTCATGTGCCTCAAAACTGGGGGGAAATCCAGCAAGGTGCCAAAGGAAGGGCCAGCACTCTGCCCTGTGCCCTGGGCCCTCCTGTTCTTGCTTCAAATCTTCCTCCTTTTTCAGGGCACTGTTGCAACTTTGTTCACATCCCTACCTCATCATCTTGCAAAGCTAACTTCCGGAACAATGAAGTGTTTCCCTTCCGTGCCCTCTTCCGTCTCCTGGTTTCAGTGGCTGAATTCCCAGATTTTATCTGCAGCACAGAACAAGGAAGAAGAAAACTTGCATGGCTCAGGGCTCCTGTTCTGGGCTGTATGTATTTACTTCCTGCCTTCACCAGGTCATGCAAGGTAAATGCTATTCAAAGACAGCTCCTGCTACCAGAGCTGTTCAAAGGCCAGCCGTGGTGGGGGTAAGCTGTTCCAGCCAACACCCTGTTTCCCTCGTTATCCAACACAGAGTATCTTCAGTAAGGTGAGAAGAGGTCACACAACCAAATTTCCAGCATCTTCACCCCAGGCTTGCCAGGACAAGCCTGCTGACATCCCCCAGAAAACCAAAACCTCACTGGAAGGCTTGTGTGGGGAAGGGAGGAAGGATTAGAGAAACCCCACAAGTGAAGACAGTATGGGAGGTATGCATAGATCCCTGGACCCAGCACTAACCATTTTCACATTCCCCCTACAGAAATGGAGTGACTGATGGACAGATCTCCTCCAGGGACAGTAGGTCTGTATGGTGCATCCTCCACAGAAGTGTACAGGCACACATACCTGTAAGGTTCTTCTGCAAAGCTAATCAACTCAGGCCTCCACACAGGGAAGCCCCAGGGAACTCTTGATCCTCTTCACTTTTCCCAGGACAGCTGTATCCATCCATATGTGGGGGAAAACTCACCTCTGTGGGCAAGAGGGAACACAGTCCCCAGGAACTTCAGCCCCAGGGGAGGTACCTTGGAGCACAGAGTACACAAATGACCGCCATACATGTGATCGGTATGGCCAAGAGCTGGCATACTAATCAGCTCACACTCATGTTTTCCTAAGAAGGTTCCAGAAACAGTGTCTCATGGGCAGCTGTGCAGGGCACAGAAATAGCATGTCCATGAGGACACAGGGGTTCTGTGTTGAAGCAAATATGTCCCATGTTTTCAGTACGCTCTGTGCCGGATGATGTTTCGGGTTTATACTGCTTTGAAAACAGTGAGGGTATTCTTTCAATATTATTGTCTTACTCAACTCTGCATTATGATAAATGTTCCCAGTCCATTAGCTGCTGCTTCTCCATCATGCTCTTTCTTCCTGCTTAAAAGGAAGACCTGCAGACTCCCAGAAGTCATAGGAGCAAAGGATGTTACTAAGCTGATACCAAAAAGATCGGTCAACTCAGAGTCCCTGGAATAGGCCTTTTTTTTCCAGCATTCTCATCCACATGGAGTATTACTGTTTATACCATTTCGATAGTTGAAGAGCAAACAAAATAATTCACTGTTGTTTCTTCTTTTATATCCTGCCCTTGACCTTGCATTTTCTGGAAGGCAGGCTTGCCTATTGTGGTTATCTTGCATGGACTCCGTGCTTCTGGTCACCCACACTGAGTGCATGGAGGAAATGTTAAAAGAAAAGACATTGTAGCATGAATCTTAAAAGTTCTTATAAATAAAATCAAACCCGAGGCCAGTTATTGGGGTGAACACTGGAAGGTCAGAGAGACAGAACAAGCCACAGCTATCTCACCTCGATGGATCCTCAGCTGGTCTTGTTTCCTCAGACTGGATGCCCCGAGCCATCATCCAGAATGGGTCTCAGCTGAACTGCTGCTAGAAGCCTGAAAGCTTAACCAGCCACATGCTTCTCCAGGCCAAAGGCCTCTCCAGGGCAAATGCCTCTAGTTTCTGGTCCTCACGCCTTATATATCTTTCTGCTTTCTACCACCACTCCCTGGGATTAAAGGCGTGCTTTCTGGGATTAAAGGTGTGGGTCACCACACTTGGGTGTATCCTTGAACACATGAATTTCTGCCTCTGGAATGTTAGGATTAAAGGCGTATGCTACCACTGCCTAACCTCTGTTTCATATTGTGGCTATTCCGTCTCTGAACCCAGATAAGTTTATTAAGGTACACAATATTTTGGGGAACACAATACCACCACAAGACATGGCTTTTTTGTAACTGACCTGGGAACTGCCTGCTACATGGATACTCCCTCAGGACTCCAGGAATGGGTAGGTGATAGATGGGTGGGTAGGTGAATGGTGAACAGATGGATGGGTGATGGATGAGTGCATGGGTGGATGGACAGACAGATACGCAGATGGATAGATGGACAGATGAACAAACAAAGAAGCAGCCACAACTGAAAATGGAAAGAAATCCTCCTCAGAGTCCCCTGAACAAGTGTTGCCAGACTCACAGACTCCACAGGTGAAGACATGGGACAGAATTCCCGAGGGTGTCCACAGAGCTGGTGGTAATATGATTGCTCCTGCTGCTTGCTGACAGTTTGCTGACCTTGAGGCCCATCACTGAAGAATTGTTACTCAGAGTTGGCATCACTCACATGGGCCTTTCTATGTGATGGCCCCACTTAGTGATGGGCTGTTGCAGGAATATAAAAACTCAAGCGTAAGGACTGGGAGATGGCTCAGTTGGTAAGATGTAAAATAACCAGTCACCTGTAACCCTAGCCCTGGGAAGGTGAAGCGAGGAGGATTCCTAAGGCTGA
>CABHPH010151312.1:1635-23603 GCA_902168325.1 Peromyscus nudipes | reverse complement strand
GGTTTACTCTGTGTAGCTTTGCGCCTTTCCTGGAACTCACTTGGTAGACCAGGCTGGCCTCGAACTCACAGAGATCCGCCTGCCTCTGCCTCCCGAGTGCTGGGATTAAAGGCGTGTACCACCACCGCCCGGCATCAGTGGTCACCTTTCTATGGGTCCTACATGTCCAGTTGATCAAGCAGTCCAGGCAAGAACAGTTTTTTGCCCAAATGGCCATTTTTGCCAAGAAGAAGATAAACTCCATATAGAGTGTCTTTGATGCCCATCCTCCTCTCTGAAGTAAATCGGTGCTGCCAGGAGCAGACATGTCTCATTGTCCAGAAAGTCTAAATTTTTTTAATAACATTTTAAATGCTATATTCCGTAGGTCTTTGAAGTATATGAAGATTGCCTATCTATCTGAAATATATCTATGTATTCCTAGAAAACTTAACATGACTATAAGTTTGACTATCATAGAACACTAATTGTTCCATTACAAATTAAATGAGTTGTATAAACATAATACCTTAAACAAGAATAAAAATACACAGCACTCGGGAGGCTGAGGCAGGCTGATCTCTGTGAGTTTGAGGCAAGCCTGATCTCCAAAGTGAGTTCCAGGAAAGGCGCAAAGCTACGCAGAGAAACCCTGTATTAAAAAACTAATAATACTACTACTAATAATAATGATAATAATAAAATAAAAATAAAAATACACATACAGTATAACAAAATTAAGTTTAAACTTGTATCAATAAACTAAAATCCATAACCATGTAAAACATTTCTAAACAAGTAGTTGCTCTTTAAAAGTAGGCTCATTAATCTACCCTTTCACCCTATCGTATCTAAACAACCCCTTTTCTTCTTTAGAAAGAGATTGCATTTATAATCAACCTGGTTTAAATAAAAATATTGGTTTTTCTCTGTCCCACACCAGAGGGCTCTTCTGATATGGGACACAAGAATCTCTCACCCTTTTCTTTTCTTTTCTTTTTTTTTTAACCATTTCTCAGGTATTATTATATTCCTTCTCAGGTCTTTGATGGGATTGAAAACTAGCAGTTATAGTTATAACTTAGTATATATATAATATCTTAGATAGAACTTATTAAGTATTAGATTTAGGTTCTTTAGGATAGGACACCTTTTGGAATGATCTTTGTAACATGCCATTTACCTATGCTCCAGACTCCCCTGGATTTTAGTATGTGTTTGATATTGTTCTTGTTGGTTGTAGTTCCATCTTATCTAGGTCATTATCCCTTATTACTCCTGGACAATAATTGGTAATCATTTCTATTGTATATAGTCTTGTATTAGGTTAGAACCTTATTTTGACAAAAGGGGGAGATGTAGTGGGTAGCTTTGACCTGGAAATACCACCCCCATTGAGGTCACGCCTACAAGGCGGAGCCAAGAGAGGACTCCTGAAGACCTGAGATCCGGAGGGGCTGGCTCTCTTGGTTCCTGGATCCTGGATGCTGGAGGTAGACCAAGCAGAGTTCTCCAGAGAACACCGCTGGACTGCACTTCACCTTTCCCAGACCCTGTTACCTATCCCTTCATTTGTAAGTTACCCCACAAAATAAACCTCCCTTTTAACTACATGGTGTTGCCTTAATAATTAAACCAATAGTTATTCTTGAAAGAGTAACTAGGCTGACAGAGTCTAACCCCTCAATGATAGACTGGCATTTAATAAAAGAGATGAAGCCACCCACAAGCCAAGAAGAATGGGATGTGGAGAAGAACAGGATGCCGAGATGAAGCCATCCACAAGCCAAGAAAAATGGACAGTTAAATTCCAAAAACATCAACAATTTTAAATTTCCAGAATTTAAAATCCTGAATCATGACAGGACACTAATGGAATTCAGGTTTATCTGGTACATGGAATACTCACACCGAATGTGAGGTCGAGCTGTAGGCCTTGTGTACATCCTACTTCACAAACGAGTCTGTCAGATACGCTAAGCCTATAGGCTGAAGATGATGCCCCAGTGTTGTGGAGAAACCTCGGGTGACTGTCCAGCCAGCTGGCTGTTTCTATGAACTCACATTTTTTTGGAAGCCACTTGTTTGCACTTCCTGTTTTACTAGGTAATATTATTTCCTTCTTGGATCTCTGAGGGAGTTGAAGATTAGATAGTTATAGTTAGTTGAAGATTAGATAGTTATAGTTTTCCTTGTTAAGAATTTCAGAAAAGAAACTCAATAAAGAGGTGTAAAATGTATAAATTTGAAAGACATAAGATAGTTCTCTGAGTTTGTCAAATGCAAATGGACTAGACATTGTTGAGGTATTTATTGCTTGTATATATTGTGTATATTTATTGTACTTATTGTATATAGTTTTTCTTATATTAGTTATAACTTTTTTATTCTTTTTTATTTTTATTAGGAAAAAAAGGGGAAATGTAATATTTTATTTGTGCTGAAATGTGATATTTTATTTGTATGTTAATAAATAAAGTTTGCCTGGAGATCAGAGGTCATAGCCAGCCATAAACAGAAGTCAGGCTGTGGTGACAAATGTCCTTAATCCCATCGCATGACAGGCAGAGTCTCTGTGTGGTCAAGGACACAGCCAAGTGTGGTGACAAACTCCTTTAATCCCTTTAATTACAAACCATAGAGACCTGGAGGTCTGTATAGACAGGCAGTGACAAGGAAGTGAGGTGACTGGGCTAAGGCAGAACAGGAAGGCAATAAAGGCTCAGGTTAGACAGGAAGAAGCTCTCTTGGGAAGCTACAGCGAGGTGATAAGCTAAGGTTAGTTGGTGGCTATTCACTATTTCTCTGATCTCTTCGGCGATTACCCCTGTATTTGGCTCTGTGTTTCTTATTTAATAAGACTGTTTAGAAATTCGTCTACACATACATACAAAATAGACAGGACTTTTATACCAGTAAGACAAAAGTTTCCACAGCAAAGAGACTTTGTTACACATTCTATAGATTTTAAACCATGTAGCAGCATGTAGGAAACCATAGGAATAAAAGATGCTTTCCTGGCCATGGTGGTGGTGGCAGCCGGGCTGAAAGTGACTCCTCTCGGGCCAGCCCCCCACAGGTGACCAGGCACTGCCACTCATAGTGCCCTCTCAGGCAGGAGGGTCCTAGGCGGGTGGGGCATGGCAGGCTCACAAGCAGCAGGGCCACAGGCACCCGAGCCGGAAGAGAAGGCCTTTGTGGAGGAAACTGAAAAACAGAATAGCAGCTCAGTCTGCCTGAGATCAAAAGAAAGCCCCGTTGAGCACGCTGGAGCGGCAAGTGGTGGACTTTTTTAGGAGTCGGGAATTAGCAGAGTGTACACAGTTTAGGGTAGGAGAGCAAGGGAGGAACAGATCAAGAATGGGGAAAGCCTGCCTCCATGTCGCTCTTATCCAGTCCAATCAAGGTTTCCTCTCTGGCTATATCTAAAATTTGTCACAGACCTTCAAATGTGTGGGGATTCTCCCAAGTCCCTTTGACTCCCGTCGTTTCTTCCGAGGTTAACATTACTTGTCAGCTCCCTTTTCCCATAAGCAGGCTACATAGGATGCATCCTTATCTCCTCTTGGTGCAAAATCTTGCCTTATTGGCTGCAGCTCTGTTCTTGTAAACAGTCTAGATTCTACTTCAGTGGTCACGTGTGTATCATTGGTTAAAAAGCTAGGGGTAGTAGCCTTAATCTTACTGGCAGTTACTGGTAGAGAGATCTTGGTGTTGTTGAGGCATCTGATTGGGCCCTTTTATCAGCTGCCTCCACTACTCTTCCAGAGGACCCAAGTTCAGTTCCCAGAACCTCCATCAGGCAACTCACGCCACCTGTAACTCTAGCTCCAGGGAATCCTGTAAGAATGATAAGCGGTGCTGGTTACTGCGTGGAAAGGTCACAGACAACAAAACCCAATATCAGTATCAGAGATTTATTTGGAGGAAGGGGTGGAGCAGAAGAACCAGGCCCGGGGGAGACACACATGCAGAACCGAGAGAGAGGGTGGGGTCTGTGTCCGGCTCTTTAAGGCGCAGGCAGGCTTGCGGAGCTAACACCACATGTGCACAGACTGCGTGACAACGCTGAATGTAAGTAATTACCAGCGAATACTGATGACATAAAACGAAAGACCCCTTGCCTAGCTCCTGAACATGAACCTGCATGTGCGGTCATGCAGCTGGAGCGCGAAGCCCAACAAATCCCATGCCCTCCTTTGGCTCCTTTGGATACCACACACTCATGGCATACTCTCACACAGACACACAAGCACACACATAAATAAAAAAATAAAATTAAATGAAACAAGGGCTGGCAAGATGGTTTAGGGGTGAAAAGTGTTTGCTTCCAAGTCAAACAACCTGAGTTCAATCCCACATGATAGAATCATACTACTAGATTTCAACACATTCATTTTTACACAGACCTCCATGGGCACACATATGTGTGTAAACACACATAAACAGAAAATACCAATTTGAATAATCAGACCAGGCATGTTGGGACATCCCAGTACTTAGGAGGCAGAGCCAGGAGGATTGCTGTGAGTTTGGGGCTAGCCTGGTCTGCATTGTGAGTTCCAGGCCAGGCAGAGCTACATAGTAGTGAGCGCTCCTCCCAATAAATATATAAACAAACAAACAAATAATAAAACTTAAGTACTCAAAATTATTTTTAAAAAAGGAAGAAGAATTCAAAGATGGGAGTCTTAGGGAAGGAGAAAACCTAGCTCCACTGTGGTTCGGGAAAGAAAGGTGTATTCTGTTTCCAGAGATCCAGAAATCTGTGGTCTCTACTGCCAGCCTGGTCTACAGAGCAAGTTCCAGGACAGCCAGGACTACACAGAGAAACCCTGTTTTGAAAACAAACAAACAAACAAACAAACAAACAAACAAACAAAAACAAACAAGTTCTGAAGGCTGAATCTGAGTGTGGAGGCTCATGCTTGTAATCCCAGCACTCAGGAAGCTGAGACAGGAGGATTGTCTTTAGTGAGAGACCAACCTGGACTAGAGAGAGATGTGAGCTCACAAGCGCTGGACTGGCTTTGGGGTTAGTCACGCCCCCCTGGTTTCTTCTCCCCCTTCCCCATCCATGCTGCCGCAAACAGGTTCCCTGCTGGGACCGCTATCACAGGGAGGTCAGGAAAACCGATCTGCTTCCTGCTGCTGGGTTCCAAAGCCCCTGATTTACTACCCTACATCCTATCTAGAACCTTTGAAAGCTAGAAAGTAGTGATTAGAGGCCCTCAGTCATGTTCCTCAATTGCTGTCAGACCTTATCTCTGCAGTCTGTGAAGTCCCCCTCTAAAGTCCGTGAAAGGAAGGAAATTCCTTCAGGGTGAGCATTACTGTTGGATCTATAGTCTAGTTCTCCTCTGTGGGTGGCCTGGGTAACTAAAGGGTATTTCACCTGAAATCCGGTCTCAGTGTTTCTCCATTGAACCTGAAAAGAATGTTCATTATTTAAAACAAGTGTGACTATCTCGAGACAGAAAAGCAAAAGTTCCAGGTCGGCCAAGACCACACAATCACAAGGCGTTCCTTTCTCAAGGAAGAAAAAAATTCATGAATGAGTGAGTGAATGGGTTTTCAAAAACACCTCACAGATCCTTCCCCACTTGTAAGCAGTTTCCACCTCTATCTGGTTTCTAAGAGAAATGATGCTTGTCTAACTTTATCTGGGCTTCAGTTAGAAGTGACTGGATGAGATTGGTATGGGATGATGTGTCCTGGTCAGGTGGGTTTAGTGTTAATCCCAAAGATGGGATCATCATGGCCGAACGTAATTAAAGCAAGCAATTAATTAAAGCAACCTTTTTTATTCGTGTACACTGGCTGCCTCCCCCAAGGTGGAGTTCAAGAGGTCAGGATTGGATGTGAGGAAGACACATTTTATAGCTCAGGGGTAGGAGGTTTCCAAATGGGGGTTTAGCAAACAAAATTGGCAGGGTTACAGGAACAGGACCAACAAGTTTAGTCCTAATGACCTCTAGAAACAAAGACATGGTTGCAAGGTGGGCATAACAAGGTAGTCATAAAGGTAGGGTTGCAAGATGGTTTATACACTTTTTGAAAGCAAGACATGGTTGCCGTTCCTGGGATAGGCAAGACAGAACCAATTGTAGGTAAGGTCACAGGTGGGGCATAGGCCAGTCCTTTAGAAATGGATTTAATTATAAATAAGAATGAGCCTAGTTTGTCTTTTAAGCCTAAAATGGAGGCAGGCTGGTTCTGCACCTGGCTTCCTGCAGCAGCCCTCCTGCCTCGGCTTCTCCAGCTTGCATGACAGACCTTGCTAGTTGGGCTGCTGCTGGCCATGCTAACTGCTGGTTCACCACAGAGGAGTCTCCAGGCAGGAAAGGCAGATGGTTCTGCATGGCTTCTGGGTGGAAAGGAGCAACTGGAAGAGGAAGCTGCACCTCCTCAGATACAGCTCTCTAAGAGTACCCAGGGCCTCTCTGTCACTTACCAGGCACGAGAACAGACCACGAGACACAACAAAACCCACTGTAAGAGTTTTACTAAGGGGGGATAGGATGAGTGAGCAATGGGCGAGTGAGCAGGGCCTGCCAGAGAGAAATGTGCGGAAGGGGAGGGGGAACGGGTAGAGTCTGATTTTAACGATCACCTCGCAAATGCATATAGGGGCTTACGTAGCCACGCCATGCATGCATATAGATTACGTGGCCATGCCGCACATGGATTACGTAGGATGTAAGGCCCTGGCATGACTAAGCATTTTGCCTGAATGCTGACAGCACATGCCCGGCCATGGGACTCTGGAAGCAGCTAGGGTGTTGGGAATGATAACATTCTCTGTGTAACCCTGGCTGTCCTGGAACTCTATATGTAGACCAGACTGGCCTTGAACTCATGGAGACCCGCCTGCTTCTGCTTCCGCTTCCTGAGTGCTGGGATCAAAGTCGTGTGCCACCATGTCCAGCTCCCTGTCTTTCTATCCTGCCTCCATCATAGCACTTGAGAGGCCAAGGCAGAAGGATCACAAATTCAAGACTATCCTAGGTTACACCTTGGGACCCTGTCTCAAAACACCTGTTAGGGCTTCAGAGATGGCTCAGTGATTAAGAGCTCTCACTACCATAGCAAAGGTTCCCAGACCCTATACTGTGCCTCACCTGGGCCTCCAGTTCCAGGGGAGCCGATGCTTTCTGCTGACCTCTGAGGGAATAGCATGCTCCTATGTACATGCAGACAAAACATTCATATATATAAAATAAAATAAAATAAAATAAAATAAAATTAAAATAAAATAAAATAAAATAAAAGCAAGTAAATCTTAGAGGCAAAAGAAAAGAGATGAATACTGTCTGTAAAAGGAACTCCACAGGTAGTACAGGAAAAACAGAACTGCTCTTTTGGGGTTCTTTTTGTTTGTTTATTTTTTTTATTAGAACTGTGTGGTGATATTTTATTTGTGCTGAAATGTGATATTTTATTTGTATGTTAATAATTAAAGTTTGCCTGGAGATCAGAGGTCATAGCGAGCCATAAACAGAAGTCAGGTTGTGGTGACAAATGCCCTTAATCCGATCGCAAGGCAGGCAGAGTCTCTGTGTGGTCAAGGACACAGCCAAGTGTGGTGACACACTCCTTTAATCCCTTTAATTACCAACCATAGAGACCTGGAGGTCTGTATAAATAGGCAGTGATGAGGAAGTGAGGTGGCTGGGCTTAGAGCCAATGAGAAGGCAGAACAGGAAGGCAATAAAGGCGCAGGTTAGACAGGAAGAGGCTCTCTTGGGAAGCTACGGTGAGGTGGTGAGCTAAGGTTAGTTGGCGGCTATTGCTCTGATCTCTATGGCTTGCGCCTCTGTATTTGGCTCAGTGTTTCTTATTTAATAAGACTGTTTAGATATTTGTCTACAGAACTGCTCTTAAAAGGAGGTAGGAGGCACAAGAAAGAGCAGCAAGCAGATAAGTTAATAGATATGTAATAAGCTGGGTGTGGTGGTGCACACCTTTAAATTCAGCACTTGGGAGGCGGAGGTAGGCAGATCCTTGAGTTCAAAGTTAGCCTGGTCTACAGAGCAAGTTCCAGGACAGCCAGGGCTACACAGAGAAACCTTGTCTTGAAAGCCTAAATTAAATAAATAAATATGTAATAGAAGCCATCACTATCTCGTTAAAACAATTTAAAAAAAATGTTCAGTGTGTATGCCCGAGAGGAACTGGGAAATGGTTCAGGGGTAGAACATTTGCTTAGCACGCACAAGGAACTGGGAAGTGGTTGAGGGGTAGAGCATTTGCCTAGCATGCACAAGGAACTGGGAAGTGGTTCAGGGATAGAGCATTTGCCTAGCATGCACAAGGTCCTAAGTCCTATCCCAGGCTCAGCACTGGGAAGGAAAGAGGAAGGCAGGGAGGAAGGAGAGAGAACACCCTGTGCTCATCCTTAGCACTGCAAACATAAGTCAATCAGTCTATCAAGAAGAGAAGAGGAGCCAGGCGGTGGTGGTGCACGCTTTTAATCCCAGCACTCGGGAGGCAGAGGCAGGCGGATCTTTGTGAGTTCGAGGCCAGCCTGGTCTACAGAGCGAGATCCAGGAAAGGCAAAAAGCTACACAGAGAAACCCTGTCTTGAAAAACAGAAAAGAAAAAAAAAAAAGAGAAGAGAACAAAGGGGCTGGAGAGATGGCCCAGCAATTAAGAGCATGAACTGCTCTTACATAGGACCTGAGTTCCATTCCTTGCATCCACACCAGGCAGCTCATAGCAGTCTGTAACTCCAGGTCCTGGGCATCAGACAGCTTCTCCTGGATTCCCCAGGCCTTCACTTACATGTGCATTGTTAATCCCAAAGATGCGAGGAGAAAGACTACGGACCAAAATTAATAGGTTTTCTGTATCCCGATCAAGCCAGATCAAGCTGAATTAAAAAAGTAAAAGACCAGGTCTATTTTGGGCAAAGCAACTCCCGGGTGAGTCCTCCAGCCCCCAGAGATCGAGGTGGGAGAAGAGGCAGGAGAAAACCACATGGCCGATCTTAGGCAGGGTACTGATGTACCCTGTAGGTGAGGTGTAATGACGTGTCCTCTGTAAACTGGATTTGTGCTTTTAGGTAGGGTCTTAGGCTGCTGGCAGCTTCAGGGGAGGTGCCCCCATAGTCGCCAAGAATTCAGAACTGGGCTTTTTGGTGGCTCTTCTCCATTGGAGATTCTCTGAGAGGGCAGGGTTTGGAGAGAGACATGGGATTTTCGAAGGAGCTAGCTGGAGGTTCCAGCCGCATATAAATCATCATGGCCAAATTAATTAAAGCAAGAAAGCTGTTTTATTCATGTACGCAGGCAGCCTCCCCCTAAGGTGGGGTTTGAGAGGTCAGCATTGAAGGTGAAGAGGACAAGGTTGTATAGCTCAGGGGTAGAAGGTTTCCAAATGAGGGATTTGAGGGGCAAAATAGGTGGAGTTACAGGAGCAGAAAAACATAAGTTAACTCATAGCTGGGCAGTGGTGCACGCCGTTAAGCCCAGCACTCAGGAGGCAGAGGCAGGTGGATCTGAGCATTTGAGATCAGCCTGGTCTACATAGTGAGTTCCAGGACAGCCAGGGCTACACAGAGAAATTCTGTCTTGGAAAAAAAGGAAAACAAAAAGAAGTTAGTCATAACAACCTCCTAAAACAAAGACATGGTTGCAAGGTGGCCATAACAAGATGGTCACAACAATGGGTCATTCTAACGAAGTAGTCATAGGTGGTCAAGATAACCTTCTACAACAAAGGTAGGGTTGCAAGATGGTTATTACACTTTCTGAAACAAAGACAGGGTTGCTGTGTCCTGGAACAGGCAGTACAGAACTGTTTGTAGTTAAGGTTACAGGTGGGGCATAGCCCAGTCCTTAAAAAACAAGTTTAATCATAAAGAGGAATGAACCTATTTAGTCTTTACGTTAAGATGGCTTTTAAGCCCAAGATGGAGGCAGGCTGGTTCATCAGCACATGCATACACACACACACACACACACACACACACACACACACACACACTGTACACAGACATCCACTCAGGCAAAATACCCATGCACATACAGTAAAATAACTTTAAAATGTCGAATTAAACTAAAAGAAGAGAACCAAGATTCTAGACAGAGAACATGAACATCGAGGGTGTGTCAGGGGCGCGGTATGAGTGACTGCTTCAGTCTATAGAGTGTTGGAAAAGGGCTATGGTATTGAACTTCAGAACTCAGTAAAATGTTCTAGAAAACCACTAATAATAAATTATCCCAGCTAGTTCTGGAGGTGCACACCTTTAATACCAGCTCTTCAGAGGCAAGGCAGGTGGATCTCTGTGAGGTCCTGGCCAACCAGGGCTATATAACTCAACAACAATAATAAATTATTATTATTATTATTATTATTATTATTATTATTATTATTATTAATCCCTCATAATCTATAGGAATTTTGTGGGGATCATTTTAGGAGCCATGCTGGTTTCAAATCTCATGGATGCTCAAGTCTCTTACATAAGGTATGTCTGCCAGTGTGCTGTTATACTGTAATCCCAGCATTTGAGAGGTCAAAACAGAAGGATCAGAAGTTCAAGACCAGCCTTGGCTGTATGCAGGCTTATAATCAGCCTGGGCTATATGAGACCCCTGTTTTTCTCAAAACGGAAAAAAAAATGTAACCCAGACTAGCCTCAAACTCTCGATCCTCCTGCCTCAGCCTCCCCAGAGCTTGGACTACAGGCCTGCATCATCACGCCTGGCTACCCGCACACTTTCCATCATTTCTGGATCACTCATTACGCCTGAAACAAGGCAAACAGATGTGACACTGTGTTGCTCAGGAGAAATGCCCCAGGGGATGATGTGGCTTGTTCAGAACAAGAAGAAGCCTTTTCTTCAAACACTGCCATTCCCGTTGTCTGGGTGTTTACGTTCAGACCATTCTGATTCTCGAGCTGATGACGTGACGTTCAAAGATGTGTACCCACAGAGGGGAAATGGATTTAGCTCACTGCTCGCCCTCCTGCCTGTGTTAGGGCAGCTGCAGGGTGTGGCCCTGAAGATTCAGATTTCAATTTGCAAGCTTTCCCTTGGGGCTTGAGAGCCTCCTTCCTGCCCTGCTATGAGTGAGTAGGGCAGGGGATGAGGGATATTGCCAGGTCTCCTTCCTCCTTTTTGCAGGCCTAGTCTCTGTGCGGGTCCCATCACGGGGAGGGGAGCTGTGTCACCTGTTCCCTGACGTCTGTAGTAGGCACCCTCATAGTGCCATGCCTGATGTGCTGAAGACATCCCTGCTGTGAAAAACAAATTGTTACGGTCCCTTTTCAGTTCAAGGTGCACTTGGGGTTCCTCAGACTTACAGGTGAGCAGGCGGCATCAGGTCCCTCTCCTCTAGCTGGAAGTTGGGGCCCGTTTGTCTTAAAACCCTGAGACTTGAAAGTGACAGGTAATCTGTTATGTGACCTGAAGCCGCGACCAGAATCGTCTCAGAACAGTCCGTACGTAGCTAAGGCCTCGTACCCTAAATGGTAGAGTGGAAGATCTTTGAAGAGGGCTGTGGTAGACTCTGCTTCCCTGAGGTCTTGCCCTGTTGGAAAAGGAGGCTAGGGATTTCTCAGGGTTGGGGATGGAAAAGCCACTGCCTGGCACCGAATCAGCACGACAGCTGTTTTTACTGTCACCCCTTTCTGTAGAATGGCATATTAAACTCAGGTTTGTCTTCCCTAGACTCTTGACTTCATCATTATAGAGTGAGGATTTTATTATTATTATTATTATTATTATTATTATTATTATTATTATTATTATTATTATTGGTTTTTTGAGACAGGGTTTCTCTGTAGCTTTGGAGCCTGTCCTGGAGTAGCTCTGTAGACCAGGCTGGCCTCGAACTCACAGAGATCCGCCTGTCCCTGCCTCCCAAGTGCTGGCATTGAAGGTGTACGCCATCATGCTCGACTGGAGGATCTTATTTCCCACACTGACAGCAGAAGGGTTCCCCGGGCATTCCCCACACTTGTCATTTCTGATGGTCCCATGTGGGAGGTGGCATCCACATGATGACAGCGACTCTCCTATCTCCAATCTCCAATCAATCAATACTCCAGCTGTGTCTTCGGTGTCAATACTCCAGGGTCTCTTCAGCTGGATCTGCGGGTGTGGACGGCGAGTCTTGCTGGCTGACGCTGTAGGAATGAACCTGAGTCCAGGGAAAACCACTAAGATGTCCAGGTTCTTGAGTTCCATAACAAAGATTTGGACTGAGGCCGCATGGCTGATGGTTGAAACAGAGGGTTTCTTCGTGAAGGAGAAGGAACTTCCTGAGAACAGGAGTGAGCTGGAGAGCTGGACCTGAGCCTCCACATGCCACTTACATATTCATGAGGCACCTGCCTCTCTCTCATTTGGAGAGCAAGGGTCTGTTTCTCATGCATGCTGTTTTGTAGCTAGCAGAGAGAGAGAGAGAGAGAGAGAGAGAGAGAGAGAGAGAGAGAGATCTGTCTGTCTGCTGTGTCCAGTCTTCCTTTATCATTGGCTTATTTTCTTTTAAAATCTTTTTATTTGGCCAGGCATGGTGGCTCATGCCTTTAATCCCAGCACTCAGGAGGCAGGCGCAGTCCGATCTCTGTGAGTTCGAGACCAGCCTGGTTTACAGGGTGAGATCCAGGACAGCCAGGGCTGTTATGCAGAGAAACCCTGTCTCAAACAACCACACACACACACACACACACACACACACACACACACACACACACAACAAACTAACAACAACAACAGCAAAATTATTTATTATTATTATTGTGGGGCAGGCGGTACATGTGGAGACCAGAGGATTTTTTTCATTGTTGTTTTATTTTGTTTTTTGAGACAGGGTTTCTCCTTGACCTAAAGCAAGTCCCCAGAAAGTGACCTGGCCAGATGTTTTCTAAGGAGGCCTACAAAGGAATCAAAGTGTATCCCTGGATGGGTAGGGGTTGGGGTACGCTTTCAGGTGCTGAAAGGGACCCATGGGAAAGGGATTGGTCAGGGGCAGCCAGGACCATTCAATGGCCGTGCTAGTCAGGTTCACTTACCTCTAGGAGGCAGGAAATTTGGAATATCTGCACACTCAGTGTCTCAGCAGCTCACTCTCTGTGGGACTAGGGACCATCCAGACCTCAGTGTTTGTTTGTTTTTGTTTTTATCTGCTAACTAGGAAGAATGAACAGCCTTCCCTCACATTTGGGGTAGCATGCTGTTAGCAGGAGCCTGGGCAGAGCCCCTTCAGTCATAAGCTGTCTTCTGGGAGCCAGTGAACTCTCTAATGGACATGGGTCAGGCTGTCCGTGTCTGCTCAGCTTCAGCCCTAACTGGATTATCTGGGCATCTGGCTCCAGTTCTGGCAGGTTCCCTCACTGCTCCCCTGCTCTCCAAATGGGCAAGGCCAGCTGATGGATGCTGATTATGTCCTCATGACGCATGGCTGGGTTTTCCTGGTCTGACACAGAATTTTTCTAAGGGAACCAAGCCATGAGAGGCCAGCCCTTCCACCGCCTATGTGTCTTTCTGCTCCCTACCACCCCCGCCCCAGACCTGCAGAGGGCTGCAACTTCACTGCCTGGGAAGATGGAATGGCTCTCCTCTCCTTAAGTAGGTTATGTCTTCCCTTTGAGGCTCTGGGCTTTAAACCCCCCAAGTCTAGGTGACGGCTGTGTTACTGCCCAGGGGTCTCTGTGAAGGACAGAAAGAGAAAGGACCCCTTGCCACACACGGCCTCCAGCCACATGGAAGCTGGGCATATAGTAGTTGTTCCTCCAAGCTAAGGTGAAAAAAGAAAGTAGTGTCTTCCCGAGCTGGAGAGCATCTGCTGTTCTTGCAGATGGCCTGAGTTTGGATCCCAGCATGCATATGTTGGGTGTTTCACAACTGCCTGTATTCCAAACCCAGGGAATCCAATGCCCTCCTCTAACCTCAGCAGGTATTTGGACATTCACACAGACACATTAAAAATAATACATTTTTAAAATGTGTTTTTCTCTGCCTCCATAAAACACAACCAGACAGTTGACAAACACAGCCAGAACCTGCACACATGCAGTCTCCTGAGTGTGTGTTCTCTGGGACAAACAGATGTCATCCGACTTCTAAACTGCAAGAGGGAAAGGCATGTGTGTGGATCCTTGGGAGTTGGGTTCAGACAGCTCTGAGCCGGTGTCCAAAGAAGGCAGCGAGTGCAGCTGAGACAGCCGGGCTGTGCCCAGCAATAACAGTCATTCCTATGGAACTCTGACAACTCTGAAAAAGAGCAGGTCCCTGTGACGGGGCCACGTGACAGGGCCACGTGATGACTGAAAGTGTCAGCATGAGCGAAACACGTCAGGAGTTCCAGTGCTCCAGAGGTGGGGGCAGCAAGATCAGGAGTTCACAGCTGTGTTTACCTACACTGACTTTGAGCCATCCTGGGCTACATGAGACTCTGAATCAACAAACAAAGTAACAATAAAAGAAAAAACAAATCAAAGGGTGGGATGCCAGCTCAGTCACAAAGAACTTGTTACACAAGCATTAAGACCTGAGTTCGGTGGCCCACACCTTTAATCTCAGAACTGGAGAGGCAGAGGCAGGCAGATCTCTGTGAGTTTGAGGCCAGCCTGGTCTACAGAGTGAGTTCCAGGACATCCAAGGCTACATAGTGAGACCCTGCTCAACAAAACAAAACAAAATAAAAAAATACCTGAGTTCAGGGGCTGGAGAGATGGCTTAGTGGGTTAAAAGCACTAGCTGCTCTTGCAGAGGACCTGGGTTCGGTTCCCAGCACCCACATGGTTGTATCAGTTAACGGGATCCAATTCCCTCTTCTGGTGTCTGTGGACACTAAGCATGCAGGTAGTGCCCAGGCATACACGCAGGAAAACACTCATATACATAAATAAAATATAAAACAAAATAAAGACCTGAGTTGGTGTCCCCAGCACTCAGGTAGAAAGCTGGGTGTGGCAACACTCCCTTGTAGTCCCAGGAGGTGAGGACAGGAGGATTGCTGGCTAGGCAGTCTAGGGGAATACAAAAGCTTCAGCTTTAGTGGGAGACCTAGTCTGGTAGTTTCCCACTGAAGGACTACATTTCCCATCTTCCCTTGCAGACTATGGAAGTTATTTCCCCTCCTATTAGGGACCCGCATCCCATTTTCTTCTGCAGGCACTTTGGCCAGTGGGTGACAAAACGTTCCTCCTGCCGTGAATAAACATGATCCTGCCTAAGGTCAGATCAAGCCTCTTTCTGGCTTCAGTATCTCTACGGCTACATTTTAGTAATCTAACATTGCCAAACAACTCAAGTAAAGTAAATCAGGGAAGACACCTGCTCCGGCACACACGCGTCCACACACGAAAGTAATAAACAAAAAACTAGAAACTGTGAGTCCAATGTGAGTGATGCTGGCTCAGGAACGCAGCCAGCCTACTCTGGATGCCCTGTCCTACCATGGAAGAGGGTACATGAGCATGGATAGTCACAGAACAGTGGACCAGCAGTACATTTACCAGTTACGTGGGTGGGTGCATCAGGTAGGCAGCTAACAGCCAAGTGGGACGTTTCTGGAGGTTCAGGATGTGGCCGTGGATGTCCTTAGAGCAAAGGCTGGTGGAAGCTGAAGGTCAGCTACACTGAGGGACACATTCTGTGATGCATATCTGCTAGTCAGGAGACAGTTACGTCAGGCACAAAGTTTAGCTAGATGACTACAGATAACCGACTCCGGACTGTGAGAGATCCTTCCCCCCAGCCAAGGCCAGGCAGTCTGCAGGGCTATTAATCCGGACAGACACAGCTACTTCAGAGAATTGCAGCTCACAGAAGCTCTGACGGGAGCGTGTCCTTGGTAAAGATGCCCCAGAGCCGGAGCCCCACAGTCTTTGAATCCACACCTGGAGAGCAGCAGTGTGGGGAACAGTGGTGAACTTTTCCCTCACTGACTCCTTACTCCGTTGACAGGCTCCCTGCCCCCCATTACAGGGTTTCTCTGTGTAGCCCTCTGTGTAGGACAGGTGGCTGTCCTGTATATCAGGCTGGCCTCAAACGCAGAGATCCGCCTGTGCCTGCCTCCCTGAGTACTGGGATTAAAGGTGTGTACCACCACTGCCTGGCATCTTATTATTTCTATCTTGGCAGTGCTGGGATTAAATCCAGAGCCTTACTTACACATGCCAGGCCAATGCTCTACCACTCTTTAAAAAATTAATAATTAATTTAATTTTATGTGCATTGGTGTGAGGGTATCAGACCTCCTAGAAATGGAGTTACAAACAGTTATGAGCTGCCATGTGGGTGCTGGGGATTGAACCTGGGTCCTCTGGAAGAGCAGTCAGTGCTCTTAACCGCTGAGCCATCTCTGCAGCCACCACCACCACCCACCCCCCGAATTTTTTTTTTTATATTGAGACAGGGTTTTACTAAATTACCCGGGCTGGCCCTTCACTCAGTCTGTAGCCCAGGAAAACATTAGACTTTTGATTCTCCTGCCTCAGCTTCCACGGTTGCTGGGAAGGCCTGGCTATCAGGCCCAGCTCAGCTTAGACTTTTGATGAAGGGATTTTGCTGATGGCACACTGCTGTGGGATGTTCTGTGTGGCAAATGTGTTGCTAATAAAACACTGATTGGCCAGTGGCTAGGCAGGAAGTATAGGCGGGACTAACAGAGAGAATTAAAAGAGCAGGAAGGCAGAAGGAGTCACTGCCAGCCAGCCGCCGCCAGGACAAGCAGCATGTAAAGATGCCGGTAAGCCACGAGCCACGTGGCAAGGTATAGATTTATGGAAATGAATTAATTTAAGATATAAGAACAGTTAGCAAGAAGCCTGCCACGGCCATACAGTTTGTAAGCAATAGAAGTCTCTGTGTTTACTTGGTTGGGTCTGAGCGGCTGTGGGACTGGCAGGTGAGAGAGATTTGTTCTGACTGTGGGCCAGGCAGGAAAACTTAAGCAACAGCACACTGTATGTTCTGAACATAAAAATCTGATATTAACTCTGGGCCAATTTTGTCCAGCCCGTTGTGACACCCAAGCCTGAGCTCTCAAGTAAATGAAGGTTTTCTCACAGCTGTGGAGGTCAAAAGTCCAAGTTGAAAAGGTCAACAGGGTGGTGTCTTCTTGGCTTGTAGACACTGGCTTCTCGTGTGTCTTCATGTTGTCCATCCCGTGTGCCCCTAGGTCATAATCTTCTTTTCTGAGATTGTCTCTTGTCATGTAGTCCAGTGCTGTTACAGGGCTATCCTCTGGTCCCAACATCTTCATCAGATCAGCTGTGCCTCCTTGCTTGAACATCACAGCTGGGGTTGCAGAATAGTTGTTTATAAAGATATGTCTCTGCCTACGGCACCTTCTGGTTGGTTTAATAAAGAGTTAAATGGCCAATAGATGGAGAGAGATAGGCGGGACTTGCAGGCAGAGAGAGGAAACTCCAGATGAATCTAGGCGCATGAGAGCCGCCAGCCAGATGAGTCAGACACTCAGAATGAGATAGAGGTTAAAAGCCACGTGGTAGAACATAGATTAATATGGGTTAATTTAAATTATAAGAGATAGTTGAAAACAAGCCTCAGCTAAAGGCCAAGCTTTCATAATTAATATTAAGTCTCTATGTCATTATTTGGGAGCTGGCTGGCAGGACAGAAAAAGACTCATTACAGATGGGCTTGTTGAGTGTTGGCTTTCCCTGACAGAAGGGGTGTGGAAAGGGTCATGGGACCCTTGCCTGAGTGTCTCCCAATCAGCTGTAAGCTATCCTGCCCTAATTGTATGTGGCCTTGGGGAGGGGCTTGAGAATATAGGGGATCCTGAGGATATGTTTTAGTTATTTTTTGTTACTGTGATAAGACACCATGACCAAGGCATCTTCTAGAAGGAAGAGTTTATGTGGGCTTATGGTCCTATGGAGATTAGTCCATCCTGATGGGAAGGCATGGCAGCAGGCATTGAAACATGGAGGTGGGAGCAGGAAGCCGGGGCTCACATCTTCAAATGCAAGAAGCAGAGAGAGAAAACAAGAGGAAAGGTATGGTAGTTTGAATGTAATTGGCGGCCATAAGCTCACAGGGAGTGGCATAGGAGGTGTGGCTTTGTTGGAGGAAGTGTGTCACTGTGGAGGTGGGCTTTGACATCTCATATATGCTCAAGCCATGCCCAGTGTCTCAGTTCACTTCCTGTTGCCTTCAGATCACGATGTAGAACTCTCAGCTCCTTCTCCAGCACCATGTCTGCCTGTGTGCCGCTGCTATGATGACAATGGACTGAACCTCTGAACTGTAAACCACCTCAATTAAATGTTTTCCTTTCTAAGAGTTGCCGTGGTCATGGTGTCCCTTCATAGCAATGGAAACCCTGACTAAGACAAAGGGCGAAGTCCACCCCTACTGTACTTCCTCCAGCAAGGGCTTGCCTCCTCATAACCTCCCTCAAAGCACAGCCAACAGGGGACCATGTGTTCAAACGCCTGAGCCCAGGGGGTGTGTTTACCGTTCAAACCACCAGAGTGGGGGAAAGACCAGGGGAGCAGAGACTCTGTCTACATGGCCATGGGAAGGCCATCATCCATGCTGGCTGCAGACCTTCCAGGGTGGCTACTCTCAGGTCCTGTCTGCTCCTGTGCGGGACCCCTCACCTATTGCTCTGTAAGTAATCCTAATAAACTCACGGGCCTCAGAGTGAACTTTGGTGGAATCTCACTCTGGTTTGTTTCTGGGACCTTAGGAGGAGGGATAGCCATTGGTTACATTTCCTCCAGGGAAGGAATTTTAGCAATACCAGTCTGGCCTTGAATTCTTGATCTTCTTGCCTCAGCTTTCCAAGCAGTGGAGCTCACAGGCTAATCCCTTATTGTAAGGACACCATTCACACCAGGCTGGGCTCAGCCACAGGACCTGATTTCCTTCAGCTGCTTCTTTATCCTGACCCAAATACAGTTGTATGCCTGAGGTTCCTGGAGTCGGGACTTTGGGAAGAACATAGTTCAGGCTGTAGAAAGCAGGCTTTTCTGCTTCTATCGTGTGGCAAGACCTTCCCTGCCACAGTGTGGCTGCCACACTTCCGTTCTGGAGGGACGGGGCAGGGAATGGTGGTATCTTTACAGTTTATCAGTGTTTTGTACCTGAAAGAATTATTGTTATTGTTATTTGCTTGGTTGTTTTGGAGGGAAGGGGGAACGTGTATAGATTTTCTTGGTATCTCAGTCTGTTTCTGTTACTGTAATTTAGTATAGAAGATGGGGTGATTTATAAAAAGAAATGTACTTGGCTCACGGTTTTGGAGGCTGGAAGTCCAGGGCCATGGTGCTGGCACTCGTATGATCCCTTGTCAGGGGCCCCTCCTTATATTGGACATGGGGGGACATCATGTGGCAGGACAGTGTGTCCAAGAAAGCTCATCTGTACTAGGAAGTCACTGCCTTGATAACCAAGTCCACTGCTCTGTGAGAAGAGTTATCGTCATCATATAACATTGATAAAAATATTAAATAATAGCAATCATCAGCCACCTATCTCCAGACCCCAGGACAGAGGAACCTGGAGTTATGGGAAATGTGTACGATACATTAGATCCCGGAGAAGAGAGTTCCTCACCACACCCACACCTACAGACTACACGGAGCCAGGGTCACACTGCACTGGGAGCCAGGCCTGGGTTGACCCTGCAAGGTCAGTGTGGACCTCCCGTGACACCCGCTTGGCTCCTCACTGGGTTGACTGGCCTGAACTCCTAGTTTGCCTTGAATTTGCATTGTCCTGCCTGGTATTTGTGTTCAGGGCATCGTTGTGAGCTGTGGAATTCACGTGACGCATCTGCAGCCGCATGGGTCGCTCGGAGGCAGCTAATGCTCAAGCCAGGCTTGGGGACATCATACAATACCAAAATAACAAGGAGCACGCAAATGTGACATGGGAACACGGACGGTATGAAAATGCATCCACTGAGACAGTCGTTCCTTCTGGACTTCGGAAGTCACACAGGTCAGAAAGAGACTGGCGTCGGGGCGGGAGACGAGGCTCATTTGGTAGAATGTTTGTTTAGTATGCAGGAGGCCTTGGGTCTGATCTCTAGCATGGCTTAAACCAGGTGTGGTGGCACATCCTGGCAACAGAAGTCGGAAGGGAGAGGGAGGATGATCAGGAGTTCAAAGTCATCCTCAGCTGCAGGTGGAGCTTGAAGGCAGCCTGGGATACGCAACACCGTGATTCCAAACAGAAGTGGAGAGAGACAGGCGTGGACCACTACCTGTAACCCCAGCTGCCCAGGAAGCTGAGGCAGGAGGATCTCAAATTCAAAGCCAGAATGAGCGATATAGCCTAACCCCAACTAAAAATGTATGTGACTCGTTGCTGTCTAGCTTATACTGAGGTGGTTGTTTTGTGAAAGGCTCTCACTATGTAGTCCTGGCTAGCCTGAATTTCACTCTCTAGACCAGGTTGGCCTCAAACTCACAGAGCTCCATTTGCCTCTGCCTCCTGAGTGCTAGGATTAAAGGCATATACTCCACACTCAGCTACATTGAATGTTTATGGAAATTTAGGTAACAAATGTGTTTTATTTTTAATTTCTTTAGATTTATTTATTTTTATTTTGTGTATTTGTGAGTACCTCAGGTATGTGCCTGGTTCTCTCGAAGGCCAGGCAAAGCCATCACGTCCTCTGGAACTTGAATTACAGAGAGTTGTGAGGCACCCTGTAGGTGGTAAAGGTTCTGGGAACAAAACCGGGCTGTGTGGTATGGCGTACTGCTTCGTTTTCTCTCAGCTTGACATAAGTTGGAGACACCCTTAATTGATAAAATGCTCCCATGAGATTGGCCTGTAGGGAAGTCTGTAGGAGTATTTTTGTTTTGTTTTATTTTTGTTTTTGTTTATTGAGACAGGGTTTCTCTGTGTAACAGTCCTGGCTGTCCTGGAACTGGCTCTCTCTTTGTAGACCAGGCTGGCCTCGAACTCACTAAGATTCACCTGCCTCTGCCTCCCAAGTGCTGGGATTAAAGGCGTGCACCACCACGGCCCAGCAGGAGTATTTATTTATTTATTTATTTTTGATGAATGATTGATGTGTCTCCCTAAGACACAAACGCCAGGCAGTACCCACGTTCCCTCCTCCTCAACAGAAAACACTTGATTTCTGCAACAGGTACCTGGGACTCAACCCCCTGGACACCGAATCCTGGTGTAAATCAGGGTCCCAGGTACAGTCGCATCGCGGTGTCTTTGGTGACCTTCTCATCTGCAGTCCAGCTGAGGCCACCAGAGTGAAGGTCATAGGTGGCCTGGTTGGGGGAGGTTGTAGCTGACACTACAGGTTGTAGCTGACTCACCCTGACACCAGGTCTGAGAGAACCTTCAGGGACTGGGACCTTCATTTCTACGGGGTTAACACAGTCAGGTCAGCCCTGCCCACTGTCTTTAGTCCCATGTATGGCTGCTGAATTCTGTCTCTGGTTCCTGAGAAGCCAAGGCTGGCTTCTCCTCCAGGGCTCTTGTTTCCCCATGGGGTGAAGCTGTCTAGGGTGACTCTGCCCTTCACCAGGAGTGGCGTAGGCACGTGTGTGCTTTTCTTAGCTTCAGGGGCCCATCTGTTCCTGTATTTGTCTCCCAAAGCCAGGGCCTGTGGAGACTCAGCAATTATCTCCAGGTGATGCCTGGTGGCTGGATTGTACTCCTGGGACCAGGCACAGCTGTCTCAAACACTGGCCGTATTGCCTGAGCTGGCCAGGCTATCTGAGGGCCGGGGACAGTCTCTGGGCCTGAGTCAGCCTGTCACAGAGCCATTTGGAGTCAGCCTGCTACAGAGCCATTTGGAGTCAGCCTGCTACAGAGCCATTTGGAGTCAGCCTGCTACAGAGCCATTTGGAGTCAGCCTGCTACAGAGCCATCTGGAGACAGCCTGCTACAGAGCCATTTGGAGCCATATCAGTCACACCGTGAAATGCACCTTTGTTCTGGAGGACATCTTTGCTTCCTTTACTTCCTTCCCACTTCCCTTTCTTCCTTTTCACTTCCTTTTCTTCCTTCCTTCCTTCC